>NW_027020025.1:6028597-6249263 GCF_013076305.1 Rhopilema esculentum | reverse complement strand
GTTATTTTGTCGGAAAATTCTCAAACTTGAGCTGTGGGTAATTCTCAAACTTTTAGCAACATAAATTACTTGGACTAAAGTACTTCTGTAAAGAAAATACTAAATTACTACAAAAAAATGATTTCTCAGGATTTACCGATTCCCACCAAAGAGTGATTTGCTATTCGGATTTTGCCAGTTAAAATCCGAAACTTCAAGGGCTAAATTTGGTTATGGAAATTGGTCAAAATTTGTATAAATTATATCTTTATTTGATATTGAAGGCCAGGACAGTACCAAATTTGTGCCTACCACCAGATTTTTAAAAATTGTGTCCCAGATTTGGAAATTTATGCAATTATGTTGCGTAAGGTAAAAAAAAGGCAGAAGTCGATCAAAACCATCGATTTCCCCCAGTGGATATTCAATTCAAGAATAAGATTTTATCATTAAAATTTGCTTCAAATAATGCGATTTCCGACGAATTTGAAGCATTAGATCATAAAAGATTTCCCCTTCGGCGGCAACCATGATGCTGCCTCAGGTAGTAACTTTATTCTACCCTAACCTTCCCCTAATCTACGGATGTCGGGGGCGTTCACTGTAAGTATGAAGAAACAGAGACAATATGGAAAGGTATGTCCCCGACCATCAGGAATGCCGTGCATCGGGGATCATCGGGATCATCGCCGACAGGTTACGATTTATTAAAACCAGGCTTTACTTCCTTATCATTGTCACACTTGTTATTTTTCCATTTTCCCATTCTATCTTAAAACTTTTAGGGGACCAAATGCACATATTGTTATACCTATGTAAGCATAGCGGTCAAATCTTTGATTGGCTGAGAGCTCTGTTCGCTGCCATGTTCTAAGCCAATCAGCACACAGGATTCTCACAACAAAACCGCCTCGCAGCTAGAATTAGGCCCATTTTCGCCATTTCAGCGTGTTTTTACCACATTGTCTACAAAAAACATTGCATGCCTCTACAAAGCCAATTTCCACTTTATATTTTGTCCAGTTCATCATCATGCGTTGCTATTTAACCTATATTGGCGCCACTGTTCGATCGCAAAAAATAATATAAAAAAACACCTCGCAAATGATCGGTAAATTTCGTGTCGAGATTCAGGTTAATTAGGTTTTTACCTCTCCCCACCCAAAACGCTATAGACATTTCACATTTAGACAAAATCAATTATATACTTACCTTAAATATAGGAATGGTTCATAATCCCGTCAAAGATGCACTCACTGTTCAGCCTTAGATTCGGCGGGGATCGCCAATTTAATTATCACAACGGTACGAAGGCTCTCATATTCACCCTCGAAATCAATAAATGTTTCTTTGTCCTCTGGAATCAAAATCTGCTTCATAAAAGTGAAAAATTTTCAGCAACAGCCCAAAGTAATTTCAATCATGATTGTCCAGACAATTGACCATTATTACTAATTTTATGTGATGAAAATGGCGAATACACTCACGCGGTAAGACTGGGATCTAATAAAATTTGAAAACGGCGGGAAAATTTCAAGGATGCATTTTCGTCAATTCGCCATTTTCGTCTTACCGCGTGAGTGTATTCGCCATTTTCATCACATAAAATTAGTAATAATGGTCAATTGTCTGGACAATCATGATTGAAATTACTTTGGGCTGTTGCTGAAAATTTTTCACTTTTATGAAGCAGATTTTGATTCCAGAGGACAAAGATACATTTATTGATTTCGAGGGTGAATATGAGAGCCTTCGTACCGTTGTGATAATTAAATTGGCGATCCCCGCCGAATCTAAGACTGAACAGTGAGTGCATCTTTGACCGGATTATGAACCATTCCTATATTTAATGTAAGTATATAATTGATTTTGTCTAAATGTGAAATGTCTCTAGCGTTTTGGGTGGGGAGAGGTAAAAACCTAATTAACCTGAATCTCGACACGAAATTTACCGATCATTTGCGAGGTGTTTTTTTATATTATTTTTTGCGATCGAACAGTGGCGCCAATATAGGTTAAATAGCAACGCATGATGATGAACTGGACAAAATATAAAGTGGAAATTGGCTTTGTAGAGGCATGCAATGTTTTTTGTAGACAATGTGGTAAAAACACGCTGAAATGGCGAAAATGGGCCTAATTCTAGCTGCGAGGCGGTTTTGTTGTGAGAATCCTGTGTGCTGATTGGCTTAGAACATGGCAGCGAACAGAGCTCTCAGCCAATCAAAGATTTGACCGCTATGCTAGTGATTACAATTATATAAATTGTTTACCTGTATTTTATTTCCATATTCTGATATTTACCTATGTCCTAATTTTTTGCTGTATTTTCGCCCCTGCTGAAGAAATCTAGGAATGGAGGCTTGATCCCCGTACCTGGTCTCTTGCCTAGGCCTTAGGTGGTATGCACAGGCTTCTGAATTCAAAGCTGTTTAAAAGATAGCCTTCAGTGTTAACTAGATACCAATCTGTAAGTGGATGTCCTTTATATTAGTGTGCTTTCTAAAAGATGGCCTTTACGATTGAGCGCTCCAGTTCTAAAGCGAGGGGTGATTATTCAAATTATATCTTCCTTATTAAAAGAAAGGGTCGTATTTTAAATAGAATACAATCGAGAAGTGTTAGATAATGGCCCTGGTAATATTAGGACGTAACCTACCACTACATTATTCATTTATGTGTTTTTAGGCAAAGACTTGACCTGTTCTCAAACTATGCCTCCTTTTGAGCTAAAGTCATTGTGTGAGAGGCTACGGCAAAAGACTTGTACCTGCCAAAGACTAACTAGCACCAAGCGAAAATACTCGTCTCGCGATGCAGTATCGAAACGTCCGAGAATCGAAAGTTTTGAATCAAACGAAAGCGAGGAACGAATTAATACAAGTGTGTCCCCGAATCGAAACAGCGCAGATGGCAGGCGAGAGACTTCTACGAAAATAGAACCTCGACGAAGTCCGAGAAAGCGGCAAGGTTTACGTGGGTACGATAACTTGGAAAATACTTCGACTCCTATTTCTAATAACAAAATACAACCATTAGAAGATTCGCCACAGTATCAACGTGTCAGTGACACAGAAACACGAACGCGGACGTTTTCGTACGGCGATTGTTACTGCATACCGGATAGCGCGTATGATCTGCTATCAAAGTGCTTAAAACTTGATCCGGCTCAACGCATCACCGCTTCAGATGCGTTAAATCATAGATTTTTAACTAGCTAGTGCAGTGATAATATTTTTTGAATTTATGTTCTATCTTTTTAGAAGTTTTATTAAGAAAGTTCAATTTTGATTACGCAATACCCGTGTATGTGATTGAACAGCACGCACGCGTAACAAACTTTTACACGCAACGCACACTTATCAATTAGAAGCAAATATTCCCTCCGAACCCTCTTACTCTAGCTTCATTCTCTTCCGTTCAAAAGCCTGCAAACTGACACCATAGTTCGTCTTCACGTCAAAGCGACGCCGCGTTCTTTCCCAAATCTTGCATCATCCTTAACAGTTGTATAAGCAATGATATCCCGTTTTTAACAATTATGACGTTTCCAAGGGTCAACTGAATATTGAAAATGTTTGTGACGTTATTTTGGGTATCTATTCCAAGCTCTCTACTTCAGAATCTTATACCAGTGCCTGTTTGTAATATTTATTCTCTGGTCCCATATATGTTTACAAATAAAAGAAATTTGCATATAAGCCTCGCAGGCTG
The DNA here is from genome assembly GCF_013076305.1 of Rhopilema esculentum. The sequence continues at coordinate 6,245,570 of NW_027020025.1, read as the reverse complement.
CTGTACAAAATATGCTGTTTTATTTCTTCATTACAATTTCATATTTTTTATTCTGTATCTGTATTAACGATCTATGATTATACCACGTTGTTCTGTATGGCATAAAGCCTGTCACATCCTGATTCTTTGAAGCCAATCTTTTTCAACCAGAGATCATCTAGGTTCATCCTTCTGTTACGAGATTTCCTGGATAGAAATGAAACCGATCCACTTTGCAAGGAACATCCGTCCTCATCATGGATGAAATTCCTTTTGATTTTTAGCACTTTTGGTAAAATTTGGTTTTAGAACTATCATTTCTACAATGGTTTCAATACTGGTTGTCTTTTTTGAACCGCAAATCGATGTAGCCATTTACGAGTAGATCTTTTTGCCGCAGCAGATAAAATCTTATAATCGTCATTATGTTTTTCATTATGTAAATAGCTTAAATTTTCTTTTTTCAAATTTAAAGAAAATAAAGATGAATGCTTTGTTGATGAATATTATTGAATAAAACTGAGTAGTTATTCTTGATTTTTGTCTTGGTTTTATTGATTTTGAGAAGAAACTTAAAGGGGCATACTTGGAAATTCCACTAAACTTTCCTCAAAAATTGATTCTTAGTTGTCTTCGCCAGAAGCGGACTGGCCCACCGGGACACCGGGAAATTTCCCGGTGCGCTCTTTGCCTCAAGTTTTTTTTTCAAAATTTCAAAAGGCGAACTAAAATTGATTACAATCATCAATTGACCTACCGTCCAAAATACGTTTGCATAAAAAGCTTAGCTTCACCTTTAAGTTGAGCAATATTGAGATTGATTGCGAAGTTTCTCAATTCCTGTTTTTGTAAGATTTATTTCATCAGCAAATTCTGCTAGACTTTCAGAAATCCTTGAAAAGAACATACTTTGTTTTGAAAACAGCTTAAAAACCCAAACATTTTACAACATACTAAAAGCTTTTTCGTCTGACACTCCTCAGAGCATAAAACGTCAGAATAAAGGGTCCGAAAGAGCAAGATGACCTCCAAGCCCCCGTTTCGTTTGCATCCTAGTTTCCCCATTCTGTTGCCCATTGCGAAGGGTTTTTAGAATGAATTATGACAACGTTTTCAAAAAACTGATTCTCAGCTACACAAAGTTTTTCTGGACCCGTTTTACAAACCCCAAAGTTAAGCAACTTTCGCACCTATTGGCGCCCTTTTGGTTACTTTTCCTGGTGAGTAGAATAGTAGCCAGTCCGCCACTGGTCTTCGCAATCTTTCAAGGACAGTAAAAATAGAGATGAAATTGAATGTGACCCTCCCTTTGACCCTTACTGAATGTTTTCTGGTTTTTTAACCACGTGTTTATTTTTACTTCTGGCGAGGACGAACATAAGGAATATATGTACAAGGATGAAATAGCTTGCTCTAAACCGACCAAAATGCAAGTTGGTCGGTCTAAACCCGTCTAAACCAATCAAATCACAGAGCAGTCGAAATCATGAAAGTTTTTTTAAGCAGTTGTAACAACTGTGCATGCAAGCAAAAGTAATGTAGCTATCCGTAGCTAGTGGGGGTGTAACACCTCCCCCCCCCCCAATACCTCATGAATTCGTCGGTAAATCTCCAGTTTGTCTACAAAATCCTTAGTTTGTGGGTAAATCATCTATCAGTAGGCGAAATAGCGCCTAAATTCTTCTCCATCTATGTCTTATGTCTGATGATACTCCACCTTCTCCATCTATGTCCACCTATGTCTGATGACCCTCCACCTCCTTCGTCTTGAAGGTCAAGCGATACCACTGCATATTCTTTCCTTGTTCTCCACGAAGCGTGATTTTATACACCTCTTTAATCAACATCTTCTTGCGTTTTATTCAGTGCCGATAACATTGAGTCTTTTGGCAGCTCATGGTGATTTTACACTGAAAATCTCTCCATTTTCTTCTTAAACCATTTTTTCAAAAAAAATGAATCAGCATTAATTGCTAAAAGTTTCCTGACTTGGCATCTAAGTTTTGGCGTTTTAGTACTAGAAGTTTCTTAGTTGGTTTTCTTATTTTCGGGACCTAAAATTTCCTTGATGTTTTGAAGTTGAGCATTTTTGGAAGAATATAAACGCAGATCTTCACGAGAAAAACCATACAGATCGAAATCCACAAAAAACTTTCTCTACACCATTAATCACTAAGAGTTGTTAAATCATAGCATTTAATACGGAGCCGTATAAAAATAGAATTCAGTATTTATCATTGACTCCTTTTATAAATGGAAATTTTGCTGTTTCTTAGTTTTCTTGAGCCTTGTACTAAAATATCTTTATTATATATCTTATTTTTAGCCATCCAAGTACCTGTTTCTTAAAAACCAGTTTCTTATAATAAAAAACGTGTAAATGAATCAATCTGTCACAAGGAATTTCCCCTAGACTAGTTTTAGACTATGCAAAAGGCATTGGTCACGATGGTTGAACTATTAGACCCCGTTTACACGGGATCGATCCAGGCCGGGATCGATCCCAAACTGGTACGGGTCGGCCTTCCGTTTACACGGGAACGCTCGGGATCGATCCGCTATCCGTGCTAATTTGGGTTCGCTTTGGAAAGCGTTCCAGTTTGGGATCGATCCCGTCTCGTGTAAACGCTCGAAAAGGTGGGATCGATCCCAAATTGGCAAGGATAGGAAGCGAGGCTAATAAATTATCCAATTGGAGGTGCTTTGAACATGATGCTTAGAGCTTTCTTCTATCAGATTTTGCGCGCGTTTTCGTTTCTCGCCCACCAGAAGAGAAAAACGAAATAATATGGAGGAATTTTTTTACAACTTTATTGACAAATTTAGCGAACAGTGTTCAACTTATGGGAATGACTTATTCTCGACATAGAGGCAGCGTCGCCTGTTGGAAACGCTTCACCCACCCCCTTCCTCCTCATTTGGGTAGGCCGCTATAAAGTTTTTATAGATGTCCTCATACTTAGAACGAATAGTCTCCCAGTCCTAGCCATCGGCTAACTTCGAAGTTTTGTACTCCAGCGTGATCTTCAGGAGTAGGGCCATTTATTATTTTTCGAATTCTAAGCCATTTTGTTGTCAATCTTCCTACAAATTTGGCGCTATCAACTCTATCTTCTTTGTGTTGCTAATGACATAAGCAATACGCATGTGCGTCCCTCCCTAAGGGCCGATCTGGGATCGATCCCGTGTAAACACATAATGTTTTGGGATGGATCCCGTGTAAACGCAAGCGAAATTTACGGATCGATTCAGTTTGGGATCGATCTATCCCGTTTCTCCGTTTCTTCCGTGTAAAAGGGGGGTCTAACTCAATAGTTCTATTATTTTATCTTGCTTGAACTCAATCAAACATAATGCAACATGGACTGATAGCGTTCAGAGTCAAAAACGTTCAGAGTACCATAAAAAATATACATTGTTATAGGTGATGATAATTATTGTTTAGCGAATTGTTGGATTTGTTTGGTCTCTTGCCCCTGAGAAACATAAAATCCAATAAGCAAAACACCAGACATATGGAGATTTTGTCAGGGTTTTCCTAGCCTGCATCACAGACCATAACTGAGAAGGAGTTATGGTGGGTTTTCCTGGCTCTGTTTTGTTTTTACTGTTGATGCCCTAAATGTTTCTCTTCCTTGTTCCAAGCATCACCAAAGATGCCAGTAACCTGTTTTCCGCATCAGCACTGAACTATAAACTCCTTTTGCTACTCCTTTAGAAAGCACTGCTTTTGAAATTTGGCTCTCTGAAGGCCAATTACTTCTAACTGGCATTGTAAGGAAAGAGTTTCGTGCCCCATCAAAAACATATTCCCAAAGAGGTACTTTGCTTGTCGGCTGGGAAATAAATTGTTTTAAAGCTTCTCACGTCGTCCTTTTTTAAAGCGTGAATATATGTTTATATGTGTTATGTTAGATTATATATGTACAATTTGGTTATGTTGGTTGCATTTCTTTTGGTTGAATCATTGGATCTAATTGAAAGGGGAAAGAAGCTCACTAAAAGGTGTTGATACCGTCACATTAAAGGAAGGGGATACATTTCTCAATCAAAATTTGCTTATATTAGCAATAACCTCGGCGAAGGTAATGTGCTAAAACTATCAAATGCTGATAAAGTAATCAGTTGTTACGTCGTTGCTAAAGTTGTTTCAGATGAATTTCAAGATGGTTGAGGACGAAGTGCACGCCCTGTCGAAGTCATGGATACGTGCGCTGTCTGTGCGACAGAAAAATGTTGACATCGATTTGAAGAAAGTGAGCAAGGAATCTGAGAGAGCGTATAAAACTTTCCTTCAGCAACAAAATGTGCTAAAGACGAAACTCATGGACAACCAGCTTAAGCGCGAGAAAGTACTTGAAAAAGCACGGAAAAAGTCCACGTCGCGCCTAAAAGCGTTGTCTCGATCTGCAGAAGATCTTGCGTCGATTGGCAGTAAATTAGGCTCCCGATTCTCAAAACAGGAGCAATATAAACATGATAAGAGTTTCTCTGTAGCGGCACATTCAGGTGCTGATGCGCTTGAACAAGAACATACAGGACTAAGGCCACGCTCATACTCTAGAAGTGAACAAGATTTAAGGAATCTCTTGCCAGATGACAGTGCTACCATCCAATCAAGTGTCTCACAGTCCTGGAAAGACGACAAGGGTTTTGTTCTACCGAAAATTAATTTAGATCCTCCAAAGTGTAAGTCGCACCAATCGTTTACTTCAGGGTCGAATTTGACGATGAATAGTAATACCCATTCAAGGTTTATCCAAAGGAGTTTATCTACCGGTGTTATGAATAGCGACATTGGAAGAGTCGGTTTGCTGTCATCTTACACGTCAGAAAAGAAAGCGCCCCAGAGCCAATCTTTTGATGAAGGAAAGCTGGCTCCAAAGAGGCAAGAAAAGATGCGAAGAATAAGCGCAGGTGAAAAGCTAACTTCCATGACTGCTGACTTAAATCTACATGACAGAATTGAACAACTTCGTAGACCCATTGTTGAACCCTTGAATGTGACAGGAGAAACTCGAAAGATCAGTGCTTGTGACAGGCCTATCATTTTGGATGCATTTAGTGATCCCACAGAAATGACAGCTCAGTCAAGTGGACTAAATAAATTGGAACAAATAGAACGAAACACGAGAGAACCTTTGAAAGTGACACGAAAAACTCGAAAGATCAGTGCTTGTCACAGGCCTATCAATTTGCATCAATCTAGTGACTTGTGTGAATCGCCAGCTAATTCAAGTGCTCCAAATGTGGAGCAAAAAGGTGGATACAAAGAAGAAGTACTTGGTGTGACAAGAAGAACTCGGAAGATGGGTACCTGTGTTAGGCCAGTCAATTCACACGCATTTAGTAACTCGTCAGAATTGACAGTTGATTTAGTTGCGCCAGATAGAGTGACACATTTAGAAGGGAGTAAAGGAGAACCACTGAACGCGACAAGAAAAACTCGGAAGATCAATGCATGTGACCAGCCTGTTAGAGTGGGTTTCTGTGTGAACAATCCATATACGCTCAACAGTTCTCAACCACTACTGGAAGGAGGTAAACCAATAGCAGAAATGGAAAAAGTTTTTGACATAAGGCGAAAGACCAGTGCCTGCTGTCACTCTACTGAGGATAGCGTTAAATCCCTGCCATTTACCTTAAGCCTTCCAAACATGGGGCCAATTAGAAGTTGCTCGGCAGTTTATGGAAAGAAACGAATTTTAATTGGACGGCAAGCTAGTAGCCCAGAACTGTTGATGGTTCCTGATGACGTTACTAAAATACAATGATTTGCGTATTGTTAAGTTCGCATAAAGTCTCTTTCAAGCGACAAGTTATTCCAGTATCTGAATAGGACTCACTGAAGTGGTCCCATCATAGAACTTCATTCTTGCTTATAAGATCGCTCCCTTTAAGGAGCATCGCTTTATAGTATCAATAAAGTAATAATTATCTTTCATATTAATGCAGGTTGATTTGTTCAGTAAGTGAAGTCACTTTTTTCAATCAAAAGACCTGCGCGATTAAGAATTCTATGTAATTAAGAATTCATCTTGGTTGGTTAGCACCCAGGGGGGCTCAAATAGCTACCTTACCTTAACCCTATCTATCCTGTTGTTTTGAGGCGACTTGGTGATGTTTTGAAATTCATTAACTCGTTTTTATTATAATCTGTAGTCATTTAAACAGCTTTTGTTCTAATACTGTATTCAAATTCAGAGCACGTTCACCGTCATGACATTGCCTTGCTTTCTAAGAAGGGACTCTGGAAGTCAATGCCTGGAAATCAAGAGCAAGCTGAATGCTGTACGCAGTTTTCTAAGAGTCCGGTTTCATTCAGGGCCAAGAGTAACCTGTATCACTTTACTCCCTTATCCAGGGCCTACGCCACGAATTTGAAAGTGGGGAGAGGGGGGGGGAGGCTAGCAAAAGTAAGGGCCAAGGCATTTTATATACAGGTAGGTCCATTCGCAATCATCAAAAATTCACCAAAAAATGTCGAAAACAAATTTTCAAACCTTAAAGTATCAACCACAAAGTGCTGATCAGACCCAATAAAAATCAAAATATGAGCTTGCTGTTGAGCACATAAGATACCACCACTAATCATAGCAATTGTTTCCAAAATAATTAGTTCAAATAAATTCCGCTTTTTTAAATTCTTATGTGTTCGTTGAACCCATATTAACAAAACGGTTTATCAAAATCAGGTACCCAAGAGTATCAGATAACAAAGAAATTTCTTACCCATAATTAGCTATTGGATGGATATAAAAATTATCAAGTGACCCCATGGGGTTTATTACCTATTAGAGTATTAAAATGGGCACCAAAATCCTGCACGAATCCCCTACAGAAAATAAGCTCAGTATTTTTTAGCTCTTTATAGTATATTCACTGTGCAAGTTTCATTATAATAAAAGTCACCAAGAAATTTCAAGATTTGTGTTTGCAGCTGATAGGCAATAATGAAATGTTGTTATCAAATGTTATGCGAGCAAAGCTTCATCAATTGTCAGAATCATTTATATGGTAACTTCAAAAAATGTCTCCTTTTAAACGCCCCTTATCAGACACTGCCTCAAAATCCTCATAGGTTAAATAAACGCCTGGGACATTCATTGGAAGAAATAAAGTATGCAGCTTTTGGCTTTCAGTTCTCAAGAGGCATTTTTTCTTTTCAATGAAAAGGTATATCTTGACGCTGGCAGTGCTTTGTTGGAAATGTGTCTAGTCTCCATACAAATGTGCCCTCTTCTGTCATGATAGGGGTCAACTACGTGGAGCTTTGGGGCTTGGGAGCTTGAGCCTCCCCTTTGCAATTTTAAAGGGTTTTCTGCCATCCATGGTATGTTTTAAAGCATAAAAACCTCCAGAAACAAGCAATAAAGGCAGCATATGCACAGAATTGCAGAAACAGTGAACAATGACGTAACAATATTTTCTTATGTGGAGGTACACCTTGGAAAAATTAAAGTCTGTATCTATGGCTATCATTCTTACGAAAAAATGCTCCTATGAGTCTCTATTAACTATGCTGCTATCGAGTAGGACTTACACTAAATTTTTGAATTCCCTACTGAACGCGCTATTCACTTGTTTCATGTAATGTCAAGTGGGGTGGTTCGGTGGGGTCAAATCGACTTCGGTCAGAAAAATTCGATTATATCTCCACGGCCAACAATGCTTTTTGGGAGGTGCAGTGTCAGTTTTGCCCTCTAGCAACAACTTTTTTTAAAGTAACACTCAAGAGCGTTCAAAGGCTTTTGCCATGTATTTTATAATGTTATGTTATGTTGTGCTTTCTCTGATGCCTTTGTTTTCGTTTTTCTTCGGGATCCTTTATCCTTTCCCCTATTATGATCTTATCAACTAATTTAGATAAGATATAGACTTCGCTATCTATGATATTTGAATTCGTGACAGGCCCCCAATTACCCCCTTAAATCCATTAACAATAGTGTCGACAATCAAGGTCATAATACCTTTGTGGCCTTCCTTGCAACCATGGTAACAAGCACTTATCCGTTTACATAGGCATTCAATTTTATTCTTGAACAAATCAATTTCAGGATTAAGTCTGTCTGAATCCTAAATAATCGTGAAATATAAGGACGTCAGTGTCTTCAAACAGTTATACGCTACGCATTATTGTCATGTTTTTAAAAACTTTGCTTGGAAAAATATTTTCGCATCTTGCTCTCTTTTATTGTTTCAAGCAAAAAGAGATAATCGTTTTTTGAGGGTGGATTGCAACCACCTACAGGTCACAGTTTTCCTTTTTTAATAAACTGATGAATTCCAAACAAGATTAACCGGATTATTATTGCCAAATAGGAAAGAAGCGAATAATAAAAAGCCTCACTCCAGTGCGATCCAATCGGCTGGCACCCCACAACTGCAATACCCAGTCTCTTTTCAATCTCATGCTTCAAGCGTTTACGTTCCAGGGACCTTATCGCATATACATGATCTAGAGCATTGATGCCATTAGATAAAGGTTAGTATTTGTACTTTATTATTATTTCACTTATCGTCATCGCTGTCAGAAATTTGATATGATTTCAGGCAGGATCCAGTAACATTCCATCTGATTTTGTGGTTTATAGTGTGTTCATATTTTAACATTTTATTACGCAGTGAAGAAATCATTTCATCGAACGTATTTAAATCTCTATACTCTTTGCTAAAAAATATTTTCAAAGAGATTAGGAAATTGTTAGCATTGCTACCAGGGAAGCCAGCTCGCAAGGAGGGCACGGAGGCGAAGCGCCAGGAAAAAGGGCAAAACAATAACAAAATGAAGTAAATTGCTAAATTGTGGAAAGGCAAAGGGATCCACTGCTTTTTCTGCCTCCTCGTGAGGGTCTCATTGGCTATCGCACACAATTAAAGAAGGAGAACATTGTATAACATTTGCAGGAAATAAGCTAGTGTGCATATAACTCGTTGTCTTGTGGACAATGGGCAGTGTCTAGTAGCTGCGAGAAATTCATTCTTCGATTTTGGACATATCGAAGCTCTCGAATTTGAGCAGAGGAGACAAAACTTTGAAAGGTAGACACAATATTTCAATATTAATCTGGCCATTGAGATTTGTTGCGACTGTATTCTACTCAAACGGTACCAAGCCATATTTACATCAAACATGATTATATATGTAAACAAAACACGAAGTAGGACTCGAAATGCAAAATCGCCTCATTTCTTTGAAGGCCAAAGAATCTCAATCTTATATCTTTTCGTATTGTACCATCCTTAAGGGTGTAAGGGGATCAATACCCATCTACTCTTGAAACTCCCTGCCTTGGCAAAATCTCCAATAAAATGTGGCATTATAATCTCAATGAAGATACCACTTAATGCCCTGTTGTACAGTGCTTGATGATGTATAGATAGACCTGTATACACAGCTGCCTGGTGATTACATTGGCTTTGAAAGTTAAAGATGCCGTATATTGAAAGCCTATTGAAAGATGCCGTATTATGTGAGCTACAAAATTTTGAGATATGACTTATGTACGTCAAGAAGAAACACAGATTAATAAGCTACAGAGATTGACATGCAAAATAACGCGTTCTTTAATGTGAGCTTGCACTCTTAAGTAATGTAATCTGAATTTCTTGCAATGGTCTTCACGTGGAAAATATTACAGTTCTTTTAAGTTTGGTCTTATTGATTTTTCGCTTATTGAGTTCTAAAGTCCATACATGCTGAAATTAAAAATTCTTTAATGTGGTCGCCTGGTTACTTGAAAAAATTGTAAATGCGATTTTGTCTATTTCTATTGAATTTGAACCTTTTATGAGAATGTTATTTAATTCGAAAGAATCATTTAGAGTATGCCCTGGTGATGGGCAAAATCAATACACACCAGTCTTTAATCGTGGATTTTGAATCTACCCTTCTGTTGCATGTTTTTAAATGCTAACGGATCCTCATGTACGAAACTGAAACAGGTGGAAAGGGGTTAGACTTACTCCATGAGCCTCTGTTTCACTAATGCCTCACTTGACCCGTCAAGTGAGGCAGTAGCGAAACAGAAGCTCATGGAGTAAGTCTAGAAAGGGGTTACAGAATACCCAAAGAAATTACTGATTGACGTTGTTGTTGTTGTTAGATGTAAAGATGCATAAATCAAATCCAAGCAAACAACAGATATGATAATTGCTTCCTTTTAAAATCTTTAACAGTAAAAGCACGGCCATTTTCAAGAAAAAACCTTAAAAGTCACTTCTGTGCTATGTCATATCTAAGAAATTTTATGAAATGCAAGAATTTTAACAGCCTGTTCCCCTATTCACCATCTTTGCCCAGTGTAAGCACTGCCAATCGAGATTGCATTAAACTTAAAGCCACAAAGCCTCGTTGTTTGCCTCTGGATTTCTTCAATATGCAAATACGCCTTGTTTTGCTATACAGAGCTGTCATTGAATGTTTTAAAAAATGCAATGAAAACGGGCTTTCCAAAAGAACGTTGTAACACAGTGGGTTGATTCGAAAAGAGATGGGCTCCTATCATGTGGCTGGTGTCATTATTGTAGCTTTTGTATTTGTTTGCCAAAGACACATATGAAAACTTATTTAGTACAACAATTTGAAAAGAAGATGCAATCAATGACTTGCAATTTTTAATCTTAGTAATAAAGTGAATTTTGATGTTAGCTTTATAAGAAAAATAAAGACTTTGTTTTGTATCTTTATATCTGGCACAAGCAGGAGCTTTTTTGGGGTGTAGGAGCTGTGATACCGCCCCATTTTCAAGATTTTGTCAGGAATACTTTCACATGGTCGGTAAAATCGCCTGGTGGTAGGTAGAATAGAAAAAATTTCTTTTTACCTATTCTTTGTCTGCAAATTTTATTCTAACGACTCTCCATCCCCAGTCTGAAAGGACAAAGCATATCACTTTGTACAAATACCCTGCACCCCCCCCCCCCAATTTAGGAAGAGCTGTTTGTTTATCTAAACAACAGGTATACAAATTTTTTTATTTTGATTGCTTTGTCAACTTCATAAAGACTATTCGTGTTCCTTTGAAGGTCAAAGTTTACTAAAGGTTTATCTTAACGTCAGTTGTCCAAATGGATTTGAGAAAGACAAGCAAAGGAGCGCTTGGAGCAAAGCTCAGTCAAAGAGACACGCAGTTTACTGTGGCGATACGAAAAGCGGAAATTCGCAACAGCAATGAAAACAAAAATATGAAAAAGTCAATTGAACAGTTCTCAAAAGAGCACCAGCAAGTTTTGAAAAATCTTAAACGTGAACAGACTTATTTGATGCGAAAATTAAATTTGCGAAAACATCCAACAACATTAGCTGAAACTGGAAAAAAGAACACAATTTTTGAAAGCACTGACGACTCTCCAGAGGCTGAAAAGTTTTCAGAGAATCACTTACCTCATATCGATACGAAAGAGGAAAGAAAAAGATTTCCTGCACGGTTTGGTAGCCAAAGTCAAAAATCTGATGACCAAAAGCCGGAAAACCGATCGTTTTTTGGGAGGTTTTTGCCGAAATTTGTAGGAAAGGATTCACCGCTCAAACGCGATAGGGCTGTCACTGATTCCAGGGTACAATCGAGAGGGAACAACTTTGGGTTAACATCCAGCAAAAATATTGAAAGGCGACCGTCAAATCGTGGACTGAATTTGACCTCCTCGTTTCCACCAAGAAATCTGCATCATTCGGTCTCTTACGAAGCTGATCTATCGACTTTTGCGTCGTCAGTGAAACGAGACGAAAGCAATCGCTTGAAAAGAAAACACTCAGTCGATTTACTCCATAGGCCGTCTCATTTTACTTCGCAAACATCAAATGAGAAAGCTGAAGAAGGATCTTTCTTTAAGACTAGCCTATAAAGAACATAAACTTTAGAATTATTCGTCAATCAGGCTCGGGGGGGGGGGGAATTATTTAGGGGTACCTTTTTTTCTGAAATTTGCCGAATTATCGGTATCAGTTTTTGAAATATGTGTAGAACTTTGGGTACCATTTGAATAAAGATGCAGAATTATAGGTACCATTTTGGAAAAATGTTGCAAAATTATTAGATTGGAGATTTTTGGGCAAAGGACTTGCAAAATTTGCTTGGTGATTTTTTGTGCTTTAAAAATGTTACTTGCTTAGCGAAAGTTTGGGTATGGTTTTCATCATATTTGCGGAATTACTGGTCACATTTTTCAGACATGTGCAGAATTATGGGTCCAAATTTTTTACCCAAAATAGCACGTCTCCGTCCACAATTAGGCTTAGTTGCCCACTCCCCCTCCCCCCCTCCGAGCAATCAGGCTTACGTGTGCACATTACGTGTAGCTGCTCAGAATTGAATTTTGATTCAAATAAATTTTGTAAATCTGCTGCATAAAGCCTGAACCTGCTTGTAAAAAGAAACGGTTGCTTGAAGAACAAAAAATATGATTTTAGGTTACATGGTTTTATATTGGTTTGCTAAATCTCATCAAAATGGTTAAAGGGTGCACAATTCAAAAGTGTAGAATTTTTATGAAGAGTCATGCAACTAGTTTGATAATTCGTTACGCAAGCTTTTTTATAAGGTTAAAAAAGTAAACGAGTTGTTAAAATTTTTGCAATGTACATAATGATTTTGTTTATAGAAACTTTATTTTTTCTCCCAGTTTCCTTAAAGATGCATTTCTCGTGGTATTTACGTTGCATGGTGTTCTTTGGTGTAAAACACAATCCAGAGCTTTTCATCCCGTGCATTTCTTTATTGAATAATATTTCTAAGCATTTCTAAGCATTGCACCTGTGGCGTCCGAGTCACCTTTGCGGGACTTTTGCAGAAAGGGTTTGCGGAGCATATTATTGATGGAGGGGATTGCTAAAGAGTTTTGGAGACTAAAGAGTTTTTTTAGAGGGGGGCTTATTATGAAAGAAAACAAGCCACCAGCTACGGGGACGTGCCATTCTGGTTTAAATTTTGGACCCATAATTCCGAAAATGTCTGCAAAAATGTGACCAATACTTCTGCAAACATGCCAAAAACTATACCCATAATTCCGCAAAACAAATAAAAATTTTAAAGCACATAAAAAATCATCAATCAAATTTGGCATGTCCTATGCCCCAAAATCTCAAAATTACACATGTTTCATACTACTTTTATTTCTAACTGGACATTCATTTTGTTAATGCTTCATCTTCCTCCTAATAATTTTGCAATATTTTCCCAAAATGATACCCATAATTCTGCATGTTTTTTCAAATGGTACCCAGAGTTCCGCACAAATTTCAAAAACTGATACCGATACTTCCACACTTCTCAGGAAAAAAGTACCCCTAAATAATGGCTCATCCCCGTACCTTCAAACATGTTAAGGTACCCCCCCCCGAGCTGTTGGGGACTTTCTTCGTCATTTGGTATGCTTAAAAAGATACCCTGGAGTCGTTTCAGTTACTTCGGGTTTCCAGGGCTAGAGAGTGTATGGTTGTACATCTCTATGAATTGTTCTCCTCGTTATCCCGTATCAAAAAAGTCAGCGCAGAGCGATTATATCAATTCGAATTTATTATCCCCGATACTCTGAACTGACCTAAATGTCCAACTCTAACGTAACTTGCTTATACAGAGCCTAAGCCTGTGCTTGTGTGGATAGCTCTCCAAAAGACCCATCCCTTCACATTGTTCAAAATTAAATTAATCGACTTTTTCAATGGTTTGCAATGCTGACATGAACATCCTTGGCTTTTCGATTAATTAGCCTTGGATTTTAAAATGAATTTTAAAAGGAATAAAGTTTGATACATCAATATCTTCCAGCAAGGCCGTCACAGATCCACTTTGCTATACAAATAGAAACAAAGGTTATCTAGAACCTTTGCGATTAACGGCATACTTTGAAGTTTTAGCCTCTAGTCTTGGGTCAAAATAATTTAATTCTTAAGGAATAAAAATGATTTTAGTTAAGAAAAAGAAAAACGAAAGTTGATACTTAATTATCTTAAATCCTGCTTTCAACGTCAATTCACTTTACAGTGCTTTTTCAAACTTCTCTCTTTACCGTACAAACGTCTAGCAAATATATTGTATAAAGGTACACCACCCTGTATGGAAATCAACGAAAACTGTTGAAAGCAGTGGCGGTGCCAAGGGGGGTATGGGAGGGGTAATTACTCTTCCTTTTTTCAAAACATGTTCTACAAATTTCTTTTAAAAATGGACTAAAAGCGCTAGGTAGGGGTAGTTCATGTTTCCTAAGGAAAGCTAACCTGGTACAAAGCACGAGGGGAAAGGGGTGTGGTCTCCATGGCTACGCCTATTACCCTGCCACCTACAGTAGCTGGCCCTGCCAATGGTTGAAAGTGGTGTTATTTATCAAACGTATTTTGAATTGTATACTATTGTTTTAAGAAAATATGTCACCAATTTTTCAATCAAATTCATTCTACTTTTAGACGAAGGTGTATGCAAGTCAAATTTTCTTCTGTAGTGGCGGCGCCAAGCGGGGTTTAGATGGTCATTACCTCTCAACCCAATTTTGTCTACCTAATTTGCTCAAAGAAATTAATTAAGAAGGGTAGGACATATTTTTATTTATGTCTTTTGAGAACAGCACTTTCAAAAGGGTTTAGCGTTGAAATTATGCAAAAGTGGGCGCCAGTGGCGGATCTAGGGGCAGTTGCCTCTCCCTCCACGAGTTGAAGCAAGTATGGCGCCCTATTTTGGAAATTTTGCGCCCCTTTTGAAGAATGAGAATTGGGTGAGAAAGTTTATGAGACCAATAGGTTAATGGCTTACTTCAAAGTTATGTTGTTTATTCCGAAAATGGATCTGAAGTTGTTCATACAGTGTTCTCACATCATCAAATTTTGAAAATTTTTCAACGCCCCCCCCCCTACCAACTGCCCCTCCTTCAAGTTTGCTCTGGATCCGCCCCTGGTGGGCGCTTCTACAAAATTATGGTATCAAGAAATTGTCAAGAGCTACGACCATTTCTAGAACTGTCATTTTGGAATGAACTAGCACTCTTATCAACAATAAAATCAATCTTTTGCACAATACTAGTCACGTTTTTCTCCAGCTACAAAATTTTATGTCGTAAATGAATGAGCAGGATTCTTAAGAGATTCAAATATTACATGACAAAATAACGACGGAAAAGCGAGGCTTTAATTGCTACATGCCACGCTCACAAAAGTGTGAGCTATTGCAAAACAATTAGCAAAAGAGTTGAAATGCTCACCCTGGAACCTTCGAACACACTCAATGTGTTATAATTTCTAGACAGGGACTTTCGTGCGTGGTTAAACAGCACGTCATCATTTGTGAGAAAATTTTAATTGAATGGAATTTCATTAATGGACTAAAACATGGCGGATGAAATGTTCTAGATGTCTAAATCGGTGCAAAAAGCGCTGATAAGGAATAATTCTGAAGCAAAAAAAACTACAGATGAAGGTTAAGCAACTGGAATGGGAGAAGAAACAACTTGTACGAAAGATTAACGAGGAGCTGAGTATTTAAAGTCATGGTAGGCAAGTTTTATGCATTTTCTACAAATTTCAAAATATTATGAGCAATGACAATATTTGATATCAGATTATCAAGATATTTGATAATCTGAATTTACCTGATTGGAAAAAATTAAATGCGTGATATCCAAAATTTATTGAGGGCCCACCAAGAAACTTCCTTTTTCATCAAAATGTGCAGTGATTAAATTGTCTTAAAATTATGTATGGAGTGCTATAGAACTGAACTCATCCCAGATCCCAGGGGATGGAGGCAAGACACAAAACGCAGTGGGAGAAATTGAATCCTTGCCTCCGCGCTCTTTGCCTCTATCTTAAAGTCACTGCAAAGGCCCCGATGACTGTTTTGCTACATGATGGCACAATAATGCAGTTTTTACGTAGAGTTTTGTTATAGAATTGAAACTCAGCTAATATACATCCAGTATTCTGCTAATATCATGCTAAGAAGTGATTCAACTTGAATTTTGATGCATTACAAATGCAGTAACATTTTTTCTTCCGAATGGAATCGTGACCTTTTTATCCCTTTCTATTTGTCACAGGATGTTTTAGATTAAGCTGCTAAATTATGTTTTTTGTTAAAAGCTAAAAAGTTTTACAAGTATTATGTCTTTTCTTTAAAAAATCTTGGTTCTTAATCTCTTTGCTAGGAAACAGTGAATAAAGAACTTTTCGCAGAAATTTGGGCATGATACACCCCCAATTCTTGATGAGTTTGTCGGTAAATCTTCAGTTGGTCCAAAAAATCATTGGTTTTTCGGTAACGTCCTTTATCGGTAGATGAAAAAGCACCTAGATTTCTCTTGTCTGGAAGGCCCCCTCCCCTAGTCTGGAAGGTCAATTTCGCCACTAATTTTTGACGATCTTCCGAAATTTCTGCAAATTTTCAATTTTCAATCTCGTTACAACATGAAAAAGAGGTTGAATGAAGATGCCGCCGAAATGCCAAAGATGTATCTCGTGGAAGGCCAAGGCTAGAAGATTTTTAACTTTCGTGTAGATTGAAATTAGGAATGTGTGCACAAAATCAAGCACCAAATAATAAGTTATTTGAAATTTTAGCATTTTGATTCAGAAAATGCATAATGTTCAATGGAAAGTAGCGTCGAAATTTGGTTTAACAAACCGGACTTTCGCAAGTAGGCCGTTCAGTTTGATTTCATTTACTGGCTCATGTCGAAAATGCAGTGCACTCAGAAGAGAATCAATCGTTCAAGTAAGAGGAGCCTCTTTGAGAAACGGTAATTATTCAAGGAAATTTTGATTTACTCTATAAACTGCACTTTATATGATGTTTAGGCATTTGTGCACTTTTCACTTCATGCTCGGCTTCGTACTCTGTCCAGAGCATGGCAGTTCAAGACAAGATAAGACAAGACAAAATATGTGCATGTAAGCTAGAATGTTGATAAAGTGTGCAATGTTTTAGTTGAATGTGTACAGAAAGCGTCCAGCAAAATGCAACCTAAGAATGGCTCTCACAGTGTACACGTGTATGTGTGCACTACACATTTGTTCTGCAAAAGTGCTTTGTTTTGGGCATTATGCAAAATTTGGACTTCATTTTATAATTATGCATTGGGTCACGAAAGCATTTCAAATATCAAATAAAACATTGAGATATGAAATTACTCCTGGGCCAGTCTACTGTAATATAAAGGATGTGGCCTTAAACACCCCCTAAGTAGCCCCTAGCCTCTCCTCATGTTTGATTCAGTCTTTTCTTGAGACCCACGCTGCAGACAAGCTTGATTTGACTGTTTACTGGACTTCCCTACACAGAATTCAAGGAATTCAGACTGGCTGTGGGAGTTTCATACCTCAGAACCTTACATACCTCAGATATTTTTCTGGTTCCACCCCTGAAAATATGTGGCCTGCATGTTATTTTCATTTCCCCAAAATAAAACTGGAGGAAGGGGAGTAGAATCTGGAAAAACTCATTCTGCTCACAACTACACAAAGCCAAAGTGATATATGACTTATAACTTGGTTAACATATACTATTGCTATAACAAAGACCAGATTTCTGCTACAAACACTATTTTGAAAAAAGTTTGTTCATCTTGTGGCTGCCAGATGGTTCTGATAATGTTTATTTATGCAACCAAAAAAATCCCCATTCATTAGCATTTTATAAAGCAACAAATTAGTTGATAGCCCATTCATAACAAGATTTGTGCATGCAAATTTACAATATATACTGTCTAATAACATTAAAGAAAAATATCAGTCTTGACCAGCCAAGCACACAGTAAGTATTTCAGACTTAAACAAATAAAACATATTTGTGCAAAGGAAAGATTTTTGTTTCAAATATTATGTAGAGATTCCTACCATACTTTCACGCTCAAATTTTTGGAAAGGCATGAATTCACACTTAAAAAACTATATGTAAGCGATCCCATCAATGGAGTTATGATGATAGAATCCTATAAATGCTTGATGACTATTTGACTATGGAAAATTCAGGAAAACACAACATGTGAAGCAGTCGCATTTGAATCCATTGTAAAAATTATTTTGAAGACAGTTTTATTGAAGTCTGTTCCTTTTTTTGTTAGGGAATCTCCATTCAAAAACTGAATATTTTAAGTTGACAAGGGTATGTGACACTGGTATACTGAAAATGCAATGTGAGCCAAAAAATTATGAATACACAAATAGATTTGATAATTGGTCACACTAATTTTGACTGTCTGACTTCCAGTGAAATAGACATTGTTTTTAATTGAAATGTGATTTGGTATGGTTAAGATCTTGTCTACCTGCTGCTGATTTCTCTTATCTTTAAAGTTGGTGTGACCAATTGGAGATATATATCCTTGAGAAGGAGGCTGCATCTATCCTTTACAGCATCTGCAAGTAGTTCTCATGTATCGTTGCAAAGTGGCTTAAGAAGTAGTGAGATTGAGACATTAGACTTGTCAGATGGCTCAAAATCTTATAATAACACAAAATATGCTGAAGAACACTTTGAAGAAGAAGATATAGATGAGATTGGGGTTAAGAGTGGAGTAGAGGAAGTCAAAGCTCCAGAAAGGAAGCAGAAAAAAAGAACCAAAAACCCACTACCTTCGTTAACACTTGATGGCAGACAACTTACATTTGTTGAAGAGACCAAAGTAACTGCTGAAGTTGATGTGTTAATGAAGCATAATAGAGTAAGTATTTTTTATGCCATGTTAAATTCATTTGAACAAGATGTTATTGTCATTGGAAATATTGTTTGAGTAGAAAATTAGAGTAATGTTCTTGTAGAAATTTCTAAATTGTTGTTTTGAAGCTTCATTCACTATCAGGTCAAAACATGAATCTTTTTGTGAAATTGCTTCCTTCCTACCCTTGATAAGTAAGGAAAATGTACTTTTAATGATTTTGAGGATCTTTGCATTGGTAAATTTGCAGTAAAATTTTGATATTTGTCAAGTTTCTTTACTCCCTGCCAGTGAAGATTCTTAGAAAATTGTTAGAAAATATATTTATGTTTAAACTCTTTGATAGGCAGCGGAGGCATTCCAGCTATTTAACAAACACAGAAGAAGAGGCCATAAATTTTCAGTTGAAAACTACAACCAGTTACTGCACTGCTTTGCAAATTGTGGAACATGGCTCCAAGTGGACATCTTGTTGCATAGTATGGTCTCCCAAGGAGTGAAACCAGATATTCAAACATATGCTGCTGTCATAGAAGCATGTTGGAAGATGGGAGAGACCACAAAACTTGAACAGTTTGTAAAACAGATGGGAAAAGATGTAAGTTTTCCCAATCTCAGGCATTGGTGTGGTTAAAGATAATCTGCAATTAATTTTAAGGACATCAAATGTAATCTAGACACTCACGATAGACTGATATCACAAACTGTTTGTCTAATATATATTTTTTCATTGGCAGTTATTGACATCCAACAAACGTTTTCAGTTGAAATGATACATTCTAAGTTATCTTCAAAGATGTCTGGAAAAAATTATTTTTCACAAAATGCAAAATGTGTTTTTGAATAAAGTTACCTCTGTTTTGCAAAATATGTTAAAAAGAAGTTTGTATCATCTGTGAGATATCTGTGAGATAGAAGTTCAGGGAGATTGCCTAATGCAGAGAGGATGTCATCCTAAAACTAGTGGGATTATTGATTCCCTGAAATTACAAAAAGAAAGTTTTGGATTAATGCTAATTCATAGGCTCATTTTATCTTCAGTTTGCCACAACTAGAAATTGGCTTTTCATCGCTATCCAAACCAACTGGAGGATATATCAAATCTCTAAATTTATTCTAACACTGGCGAAGTGCTGTATTTCGTAACTATTATTTGTCATACAGATCTCCATCGATAACATTTCTTTTTGCTTTTTGCTTCTTCTACAAAAGCAACTTAATTGAAAAATTATATTGTTGCATTTCACTTATCCTAAGTAACACTTTCTCAAAGCTGATGCTGGACCTGTAGACTCCACCATGGAAATCCCATGCTCATACCTTGTGCAAATCTTGTCATAATCTATCAAATCTCTTCTTCTAGGGTCTGTGTAAAGAGCATATATTTCATAAATGTGTGCTGACCAAAGGCCAAGTAAGTGCAATAACGTCTGCATTGAAAAGTGTTGATCCAGATTTCAAACCTGTGCCACCTGATGCACCAGCAAGAACCAAGTTGCCAAATAATCGGCTACTGAATCCAATGATGGAACCAATAACCGAGCAAGTGGAGGACAATTCAGTTTTTCCAGATTCATGGCAGGATAATCTGCATGACCTTTTTGAGCAGCAACTGCAGAATGAAATCAAAGGTTGGAAACTCTTTTCTTAATAAGTTTATATTTATCAACCTGACCAGCACCATTATGTTAGATTAATATCATTATCAATCTTAATAAATTCCCCTCCAGTGTATCAATAATGTTTTGGACCTTTTCTTACAATACTGCTTATGGTTGTACATTTTTCATTATAAATTTTAGGTTTTGTTACTATTCCTTCAATCGAGAGAAAAGGGGCAGTATCCGAGAAGGATGGAAAGAGGAAACAGCTATACATAGACATCAGTGAGGATTGGAGAAAGTCATTGCAAGAGACGATTGAAAAGGAAATTGCTAATGGAATGCTTGGAAAAGACATTAAATATTCAAGTGGAAAAAGTTTGTTGCATTTAGTTCATCAGTTTTACTATTACATTAATGGCAGAAAAATATATCAAAGAGTAGTAAGATCATTTTGAGCATCAATAATTACAGACATCTTTAAGAATTTTCTCCTGGTTTGGAAAAAATTAAAATTAAGTGTCCCAAATATTTTTGTTTTGACCTCCATAATTTTCTAGTCCAAAATATTTTTAGGATCTAGACTGTTTTGAAATTTCAACTACATAATAGGTAATCATGTACTTCATTTGAACAAGTCCTTCTATCAATAGAATAAATTGATATTATTATATCTATATGTTCCTAGTAAGCCAAGGGTTATTGATTTTTTCTCAAAGAACAATAACAGTTGAGACTTTAATCACGTTCTCATAATCCCAAATTGAGTGGTTCAAAAAAGCGGTTTAAGATTGGTCAAGCGGTCAGGCCCCCTTGTTGGCACCACCGCAAATTTCTTAACTATTTTAAATCTTCATCGCTTGCGCTCATTATGTGAGCTTACTTTTTTGTTTGGTAGCTGTACAAACAAAACTGTACTTTGTTTGGTCTTATAAGCATAAACTAACATCCAGATTATTTAATTGTTAGAACTTTTTGTTTTTACTATACTACGGTTTTTACTATTGTGTTTTGATACTCAGCTAAGTTGTCTTAACAGAAAGGCTTTTTTAGCTTCTTTGTGGTTCTATCAATTTATGCATACAGGGTTTATATGACATCATAACCAAACACAATCTAACCAACATCTAGCGTTACAAGTGGCTAGATAGATGAATAAATTGCACGATTCCATTCTCAAAATTATGTACATATTATTTTATTATATTATGAAGCACATTTACTCTGATAAAGCCCTGTATGCCAGGGCGGCATATAAGTATTCATTAAATTTAATTTATTCTAAACTTCTGTTTTTCTACATTGGATTCTCTTCGTCGTATTGTTTTGTTCCTGACTATTTTTCGTACTATTACTTATTGCAAGATTCACAGAATCCGGCGGACAAACTATCCTGCGTTTCTATCTTCTTTCACCTATTCTTTTATTCTTTGAATCAAATGTTTGCTTCATTTCATGCTAACAACAGTAAAAATATATCTTTTTGGTACTTCTAGAAGTTTCAAGTTCCCACGTGGCTCAATTTTACTGATAAAGGAATCGCTACGAAGTTTCATAATTGATAATTTTTAATAATTTAATTCATAGTTAGGTTGTTGAATTGAATATTTGTTTTTTTTTCATTTCTAGCTCTCCAGCACAAGTTCATTCCTTACTTAAGTCTTCTTGATCCAAAAGATCTAAGCGAAATTGTTGTTAATGAAATCTTGCCGATTCTGTGCTCACAACCTCAAGGCGTGTCTGTCAATTTCATTTGCCGACATCTGGGCGGACTGATTCATTCGCGATACGCAATGAAATGCAAAATAGAGGCAGGAGTTGTTGAAAAGGTAAGCCACGCCTTCTTAGATTCCCAATTAGCTATTTCAGTTGTGTAGTTAGAGCATGCTTTCATAGAGTGCATGGAATAAAGAAATGCAGCTTGTAAGCTTAAAAAAAGACGTTGTCGGTAGCCATCATTACTATTCAATGTACTTTTTTTTACCTGAGAAATTTCTGAAAAACAACAATGAAAGAGTATATTAAAAATCTGAAGATGACACGAACTAGTGGAAACATAGCATACTAAAGTACTTTGGTCAAATACTCTTCAGAGTATAAACGTCGGATGATGACCAAAAGTAATCTGAATATTTGTATTCATGTGTGGATCGAAAACAGCGTGAAAGGAAGAAATCCGTATTTGATTGGTTATCTTGTTATTACCAATCAGCTAAAGCTAACCTCTCATCTAATTGTCGAGTCCAAGAAATAAAATGAACTCTTTTTGTCTACACAAGTTGGAATCTTTTTTTACGTAAACAGAATCTAAAACTCCTAAATGAAACAACGACCTTGCTTGTCCGCGCTGATTTTGAAATTTTTTGTAACTTTACGTTTTTGGCATACTCTGGATATGTGAGCAAAACGTACCTCAGTACGTGATATGTTTCCGCCATTTCGTGCCATTTTGTGGTACCAAAAACTTATATGATTAAAATATTTGCTTGTGTTTTGCTGTTTTTAAACCGACCCCAGAGAAGTATGTAACGTTACTGTGCTTGAATGTATTCGAAGTCTAAATTCGACTTGGAACTGAATCAGGTAGGAAATATGTTTCTGTATAACGGCTATCTAAAACTGCAACTAAAACATGTGATTCTGCCATTTGCCAACATTTACTGGAAAACCCAGATTGTGCAAAAAACTATAATGGCGACATGTTTCGGATTATTGGTAAAGCCCGGTTGCCCGGTCGTCGTTCCATCTAGCAGTTTTGGATTCTGTCTACATTAACATGAAAAAACCGCGATTGTGTAGACAAAAGGAGTTCGTTTTCACCTTAGGACTCCATTGGTAACATTTTCAATAGGCAAGCGGCACTGATTGGTCAACCTCTACAGTCACGTGCTCGTGTTTCTGATTGGCCCATTTCGATCCACAACTGGGTATATATATTTCCTAGCGTAGAGTTTTCGATTTATGTTTTGACATTTTTCCCGTGGAGTATCAGGCGAAAAGCTGCGGTTTATTTCAAAATATTTGTTCTTTTTTCTAAGCCATTATTGAGTATTCTTTTATTTGATTTTGTTGGATTAACAGGTGCGAGAAATATACACAGAGTATGGCGAATATGCTGTTGATATTGACAAAGTTTCCAAAGATCTTCCAAGGTCAAAATGGTATGAGATTGAGCGAAAGGCCGAAAATCTCGCATCACTGAAAGTCAATGCTCCAATTTGGCCGTATACAGTGAAAGTTTTGGTAAGATCGTCAAAGTAACTTTTTTGAGTAATACCAAAGGGTATAACTGACTTTTAATCTGTATTGCCTACCTTTTTATTGGGATGGTGCTAGGCAAACATATAGTACTCAGGCTATTCAACTATACACCTTTTCTGATGAGCAGGGCTGCTAGTAATATAAATTTTCAGTTATTTTAGAATTTTTGTATTAATATGTCGAATGTACTTTTCAACCTTAGTTCATAGAATCAAACAGCATTTCCTGCAAAAATCAGGGAATAAGAGCTCCGGAAAAGAAATTAGCTTAGCCGTATTTGTAGAGGTGAAGATTCCTATACAAGATTCGGATATTAGTGAACCTTGTTCAAGTGTCCTGCGTCTGTCAAATGTATAGTGGCGAAAATTTGCTTCCAATGTTTATAAAATCTACGGGCATTTATTTGCTAGACCATAATGATATAAACCCAGACCGTAATAACATAAATGTTCATAAAATGTTTATAAACATTATAATGTTTTAAGAGCTGATCATAGAGAAATATCCATGATAATATAATTACTAAAATACCAACTGTAAATGAACTCCATACATATCGAAACTGAACGCAGTAACAAAACACGTGTGTACGAGATTACATGGGCGGATTACATACGGGACTTAGTGTACATACGGGATACTAATTATGTGAACATTACACAAATTTATGTATAACCTTGAATAAATTGATTAGACGTTTCGCGCATAATTCTTCATCAGGCATTCATTTTATCCTTCACTCATAAAAGGTTTTGCCGGTGTAATATGCATTTTGGTACCCTATGCAAAAGTGCAACATTGTGAAACGCAATGTGTTTCAGATCGTGTGATTTCATCTTTGTGCGATTTTTTGACACATTTTTAGAGTTTAAATTTCACACTAGTCAACCACGCAAAGTTTGTAGTCACCATTTATGTTGTACTTGTTTTGCATAAACTTAACAACCGAAAGTACAGCACCGCTTCTTATTAGCACCCCCTTTTTATGAACAATTCGATTGTTCTTTACATTCTGAACAATGTGAGCCAGAACATTTGTGTACCCGGACCGGTTCGCATGCTGAATTCCACTATTTGTTTTGGTACCCTATTGTTTAAATGCTGGGGTACGCTATTGTGTAGCCCAAATTGTCATACGTTTGTGTACCCGGACCGTTCTGCATGCTGAAATTCCACCATTCGTTTTGGTACCCTATTGGTTAAGTGCTTGGGTATTTTTTTTGCAAAACAAAAATTGTCATACTTTTGTGAACCCGGACCGTTTTGAATACGAAAGCTTTTTTCCGACACTCCTCAGAGTATAGAACTTCAGAATAAGGGTCCAAAAAAACAAGATGATACTTAGACGATAAAGCCTTAAGCATGTTGTAAAATGTTTACTTTTTTCAAAGCCATTTTCAAATTTTGTACTGCCAAAAAATAGTTAGCTGATCTTTTTTATTACACGCACCAGCCTCGTTTTAGTAATCACATCATGACTATCTTTATTTAGAATTACTATGACATTATAACATTATCCTTTACATAATATCTTCCAAAATGCATTAGACCTTCTTTCGTAGGTTGCTGGTGTGCTGATCGACCTTCTAATAAAAGTTGCCAAAGTAAACACAGAAGTATTCAATGGCAGAACGTCTGAGATCGTCTCTGCACTGACGCACGGGTATAGCTCGTTCGAAGGACGAAGATTCGGTATCTTGAAGATGCACCCAGCTGTAGCGAGGATCTACAAAAGTTATTTATCAAATCAAGGCAACATTGTCATGGAGACAGAAAAAGTACCAATGCTAGTGCCACCACGCCCTTGGACTTCGATCAAAGAGGGGGCTTTTCTTGTTTACCCAGGTTTGTAATTATTGAAATATTTGATAACATTTAAGCTGCATTCAGGCAAAAGGTGAGTACTTTTGACTTTGACATAATTTCGTCACAACTTATTAAAGTGCCTGTGACATGATTTTTTTTATTCTCTTGTGACGTCATGGGAGGAACTCGTTATTGTAACAATGTAAGCGCTACCTTCAAAAATCTCATCCTCGCTGCCACTACTTTCTCTGGAAATATCGCTCATCTTGGACCTGTTAGATTTCCCTCATTGACTACGATACAAAAACTCGAAGGAGGAGGCGATCGGGTCCCTCCCGTGACGTCATTGTCTACTCATTCTGAAAACCAAGATGGCGAATTTTGGCGTAGAAGATCGCCAATAACCCCTTCATTTCTCACGAAACGTAAACACTAACCTCAGAAATGAAAATAACAGGCCTTTTTACATAAGAATAGATATATAAACCCAAAAGTACGAAAATCATGTCACAGGCACTTTAAGTTTCATTGTCAAGTTGGTTTTGCTCTTCTGTCAAGATATTACAAGCTATATTCAGAATTGCATCTTCAGTTTCCTTTGTTTGAATATCAAATTCTCCTTTGAACTATCATAATGAGGTAGAGAAAAGCAGAGGTGCGTTAAGATGTGTGTTTTATAAGTGTATAGATTAAAGGTAAGCTGATTTCATGCATAATTTCAACTGCTTTGAAGCGTTATTATTAGGCCCTTTTCCCTTAACTGCAAAATTTCGTAATATTATTTTTTAGAAATGATCCTTAAACAATTTTCGTTAAAGTATATATATTAGAAAAGAATATTTTTGAAAGTAAAGAATATAGAATACAGAACTTTTGAAAGTAAATGCCAAATACCGACAGGTCAGTTTGCGAAAATGAATAAAAATGTTCATTTAACGCTTCCTTTATGTCATCAAGAAAGGATTCAAATGAAAGTGCTTTACTTATCTCACACCACGAAAGGCGCATGGAAGAAATTCTTAGATTTTCTTAGAAAGTTGCATGGAAGAAGTTTCAACAATTGATAGGCTTTTGGCAGTAATAAAGATTCAAGTTATGTTAACATTTTGCTGTTGAATCAGTTTCAGCGTCGGTTTAGTGACTGACGATAAACGTGGTTGATTTATTTCTTGTGTAAAGGCAACCTAGCCGGTTGAGATTCTACCCATTCAGTTGATTGCACTGCTTGTTTATTCTGATGTGGTGCAAACCTCGGTAAGTTTTAGACGTGTGAAGAGCGTTTGAATTCTTCAATTTAACAGCTCCAACATATCAGATTCTTCAGGGCTCCCTGATTAATACTTAATGCGTTGGTTTTGAGATTTGTTCTTTAAACACCCGGTGCCTTGGTCTCCAATAAAATTCATCTCCTTTTATCCTCTATTATTATTCATCTATTGATATGCTATCTATTTATACTTCTAGTTCCGTTTGTGAGAACCATCATGGAACGATACCAACTGAAAGATCTGAATGACAGAGACGATCAAGGGGAGCTCAATGCAATCTTCGATTGCCTCAACTTTTTGGGTACAACGTGTTGGAGAATCAATACAAAGATATTGGACATGATGATTGCTATTTTCAACGACAAAGGAGATAGGCATTTGGAAATCTTTGGACCTGATCTTCCGCCTGTCCCAAAGATAAAGTCAAGGTTGATATTTCTGTCTTTTTAATATGTCCTAACGATGCCAAATGATAATTAGGAATTATAATCAATGTAGTAACAGTATTTGACTTTTCCATGTACAATGTTGTGTTTTAATTCTATATTAATTTGTATGGACATTTAAGGCGTAGGACTTTTTAACCAACTTTGTGCTTTTTCTCCAATTTGTTTTCGCTATCTCAAAACAAAATGCCTAAACTCAGCTATCGTCTAGACCCAACGTTGTTATGCTCCGTTTAAAGGAGAATATGCAACCTTTTCCCCTAATCCAAAGTCATGGTTTACTAATTTTACCTGCAGACATAAATATGACATTGGGGTTCGGGTGGTAGTGAAAAATTTCAACATCCTGTATGCAAAAATGGTAGTTAACTGGAACAAAAAATTTCCATCATTTGTGTAGTTAATAATGACAACCTTCACAAAAACAAAATATTTAAAAAAGTCGGTTTTTTCTGTTTAGATCTGTGCTGAGATTTAAGCGAAGTTCGATTTGCTTTTCAGCAAGGATATGACAGATGAGGAGCGCCAAGCAGTGATGCGCGAGAGAAGAGCTGTAAAGAAGAGTAACCACGAAATTTTTGCCCTTCGAATGGATCTTCTTTACAAACTGTCAGTTGCAAATCATTTAAGAGAGAAGATTTTTTGGTTGCCAGGCAATGTTGATTTCCGAGGAAGAGTCTACCCTGTGCCACCTCACTGTGCTCATATGGGTATGTAAATAAGCTTGTAAGATGTGGAATCCCCCTTTCTGTTTCGCTTTCTAAAGCTCAAAAGACTTTGATTATCAAGTATTATGACACTGAATCTAGCAATTTAGTTAATGTATAGTTCGCCTAAGTACATGTCTATTCATTTTTTGAACATGCTTTCCTCTCGTCTAGAGTTCATTGTCTGTCCACATTGCAGTTCTATGTTTAAATGTAATTCCCACCTCTCAAAATTAGATATTTTTGTAAAACCTTGCTGATTGTAGAAAAATGATATAGATATTGAAATGACCCTTTTTGACATTTTGAAGTTCCCTTCGGTCAAAAAAGGTGTCAAGAAGTTTTGTCTAAAATATTCAAGTATAAACCTCTATGTTGATACCTGTTTTCGAACTTCTTTAGGAAACGATGTTGCAAGAGGAATGCTGCTGTTTGGAAGGGGACGACCACTTGGAGAAGATGGATTGGATTGGCTAAAAGTTCATCTAGTGAACCTGCATGGATCGTTGAAAAAAGCCTCGTTGAAGGAGCGTATTGATTTTGCCGATGAAAAGATGGACGAAATAACGGATTCAGCGGATAACCCATTAGATGTAAGTAGGGGGTCGCTCCGGGGTCTTTTGATGGACTTTTGAATAGAGATGGGTAGTGGATAACCCATTAGATGTAAGTAGGGGGTCGCTCCGGGGTAGTGGATAACCCATTGAATAGAGATGGGTAGTGGATAACCCATTAGATGTAAGTAGGGGGTCGCTCGGAGGTCTTTTGATGGACTTTTGAATAGAGATGGGTAGTGGATAACCCATTAGATGTAAGTAGGGGGTCGCTCCGGGGTAGTGGATAACCCATTGAATAGAGATGGGTAGTGGATAACCCATTAGATGTAAGTAGGGGGTCGCTCGGAGGTCTTTTGATGGACTTTTGAATAGAGATGGGTAGTGGATAACCCATTAGATGTAAGCATGGTTCATTCGGAGAGGGGGGGGGGGGGGGGGGGGTCTTTCAATAGGCGTAGAATAAAGATGGGCAGTGGCATAGTCCAGAAAACATTACGGTCATTGACAGGAGGAAGGTTTGAGAAACATTAGAATTTTGAAAGTTTTGGTAAAATATAATTTTGAAAAATAATCGAGACAACTTATTTTGCATTTGTTTCTTTTTTGCGCTTTTAAAACACACGTTGAATCTGACGCAAATATCTAGGCCACGTCCTTTTACTGTCAGAAAACACATCTGAAAAGCTGTGAAACAGAATGCTGTTCATGTTCCAGGGTTTTGAATTTGTTATTATATCATGTTTCCATCGATTTTATTATTCGACATTTAAAAAGAAATGTTATTCTTGAGCTGTAATGTGATTGGTATTCTAGCAAAGTTTTATCGTTTGCAATAATTCCAATTGACCCAAATACATAATTTTTTCTCGATTTATTGCGCCTGACACCACTCGTACCGTAGCCATTCCCTAGCCATTCACTATCCAAGGTGATTGCTTGAAAAGTTGGAGGAAGGTTTTGGCGGGGGAAAATTTGACCAGAGTGAGGTTGAAGACTTTTCTGGACTCTGAGTAGTGGATAATCGATTAAATGTAAGCAGAAATCAAAAGAAGAAATGTAAGCAGAGGTTTTTCAAGACCTGTGTTTATAAAGATAGGTAATGGATCTATAGCGAATTCTTCAGCGAATTTTTAAGCGAATTCTTTAGCGAATTCTTCAGCGAATTCTTCAGCGAATTCTAAAGCGAATTCTAAAGCGAATTCTTTAGCGAATTCTTTAGCGAATTCTTCAGCGAATTCTTCAGCGAATTCTTTAGCGAATTCTTAAGCGAATTCTTTAGCGAATTCTTCAGCAAATTCTAAAGCGAATTCTAAAGCGAATTCTTTAGCGAATTCGTCGAGTGTGTTTCCGCGTGTGTCTGTTCAGAGGGAAACTGTATTTTGCTGGAAAGTTGAACTACCTTCAACTTTCACATTTCGCTAGCGAATTCGCCCATGGCCGGAAAGAAAAAAAGACATTCCAATCGCTGACGAATTCGCTGAAGCTTTCGTGCAAATGGAAACCAGCCTTAAATGCAAACCTGTTGGCACTTTGACATGTCTGCGATATCAATGAGCCATATTCTTGGCTTTGAGTCACTTTATAGTGATTGTGATCCACTGTACTGCTGTGGTGAATCAAATAAATAAAGTTCTTGTCTGTCAACTTTAGTTTTAATGTGATGCGATGATTAAACATCTTCCAAAAATCCTAATGATATCTTTGCCTGTGCAAATGTTTATTTAAAATATTGCTATCAAGGCAAACTAATGGGTTTTCTGCATTTACGTGTTAGCCAAAATCTATCATAGAATCTACTTCCACACCACAGTGGGTCTTTATCTGAATTAGACGTTCTGCTTTGCCCATAGCTTGGTTACTTTAGGTATATCATCTGTAGGATATCTTTTCCCTATTAATTCCTTTGGTTTATAGTGGTGGATTTTACGGTCAAACTTGCCTTTATTGAGATTTACGAGATCGCTTTAATACTATTGGGGAAAGTTATGCATCCTTTTGTTTGAAATTTCTACAACAAATGTCTACATTAACAAAATCAATTTACTTGTTATTTTGTTTATGAAAAGTGTACTGTTAGGTCTTACTATTTTCTCTTTTATAGGTGCATAATTGTCGGTGCATTTGTTAGGCTTTGAAATTCATCACAGTCTTAATATGTCTTCACAGTCTCAAAGTCTTTTTTAAAAATGCTCTGATGTATGTTCTGTATGAAATCTGAAAGTGCTAACCTTACTTTCGCTTTAACATGGAAGTCAGACAGACTAGTTTCCAAGGTTTTGGAGTTAATAACGTAGTGTTTTGTATATGTTTTGTCATGGCTTTTAGGAGGACTTCTTCTGAAAAACGTTGCTTTCATGTCACGACTAAGTAGATGGAATAGTGTTTCAGTTACAAAAGTACACTTAAACCTTATTTTTTAGATCTCGAAGATTATCAAAAAATAACACCGTCCATTTCTACTCGTCAAAAAGCAAAACTTTCACTGTTTTGCTCATCCACCCACACATTGCTTTCGGTCTTGTACTAATTAAAAGAAACATAAATAAATTACGCTACTTTTCTATTTGCTTTTAAGCTTTGAGATTTATTACCTGCACATCAATAGATAATTGTTTTTAAAAGCCGACAGCTGCTTCAGAAAGTTCGCTACCTTGTGTACATGAGGTTGTACAAGTGTCGTTAATATGAAAACGTGAATGTTGTTTGAAAATGGGTTAAATCTTGAATATTTATGTACATATGTTCATAGAGCCTGAAAGTACCTCATGGGACCTTAAAGTACCTCATGGGACCTCAAAGTACCTCTTGGGACCTTAAAGTACCTCATGGGACCTTAAAGTACCTCATGGGACCTTAAAGTACCTCATGGGACCTTAAAGTACCTCATGGGACCTTAAAGTACCTCATGGGACCTTAAAGTGCCTCATGGGACCTTAAAGTACCTCATGGGACCAAAAAATTGGAGACTTTATTTTTGTGTTTTCGAAATAATGAAATGCTGTATATCTTGTTAAATATTCGACTTTTCCGATAATTTTATTGCTATTATGACAATAGAATTCAGCGATTCATATCCTGATTCATATTGGTAGGAATATTGGAGAAGTGATATGACTTGGTTTTCGTTGTCGTATTAATTTTCAACTGTGTACATGGCTGAAATGTTAATATGGCAGCCTTGAAGAGTGATATAAATTAGGAAGACTTTAACAAATATTATCAGTTATTGGGAAGTGTTTGATTTTGGGTACCCCAAATCATACAGGGACGTGAATTTCAGAATTAAGGAAGATCATATTTTCATATTAGACAGGCTCGAGTAGAGCGAAGAATTCTAAATTTTTGTAGGCAGAGAGAGTTTATTTTTCACTTTGACTCTACTACATCAGGAAATGATATCAAATTGATACTTATGAAATTGATTTTAGATATAAATTCTTATAGGGTCGGAAATGGTGGCAAGCGGGAGACGAGCCTTGGCAATGTCTTGCCATCTGTACGGAGATCACTAATGCGATCAGGTCACCAGATCCAACGAAGTACGTTTCCTACTTGCCAGTGCACCAAGATGGCTC
Source organism: Rhopilema esculentum (assembly GCF_013076305.1). Next base: position 6,213,728 of record NW_027020025.1, on the reverse strand, counting down.
TTGCAATGGCATGCAGCATTATGCATCAATGGGACACGACGAATATGGCGCTATGTAAGTTCTTCAGGCCTTTTTTGTGAACATTTGTCTGAACATTTTTCTGAAACCAAAAGGTTTTTCCTATCTCAAACATGCCATTTCAAAGTTTCTGTTAGGTTAATTTGTTGATTAGTGTAATATTTTGTCAGTTTGTAAAAGCGCGGAAAATAGTTGATTGTTTTGTATTTAGACATTTTGTTAGTAGGCAGTTGATAAGTAGTAGGTAGTTAGTTTATTCTGTAGATTGGCTAAAAAGTAAGTTATCAATTTAATTTAGCTACCATTTTGATATTGGTTTATCACGACAGCAAGTTTTATCATTAAGTTTTATTTAAAATAATTGTAATCCTTATTTCTTTTTCGCTAGCAGAAGTTTTTTGCAAAATAAAGTGGCTGTTCGTGACTTCAGTAGAATGAGCTTTAGTTATCAATGGATTTAAAGAAAAATTTCGTTGGGTTCTTATTTTTACATGAAGTTCTTGTGATAATAAAATATATTGTACATATATTACGTCTTACTAGGCGAAGTTTCGCCTTGCAAGAAAGTGTTTTTCCTGAAACTTTCAACTACGATCTTATAAGAATTATCACTAGAAAGTCTGTAAGGAAATATCGTTTTTTTTCTTTAATAATAACTTTGACAATCTTAGTTTCTCTATTTGTAATTGAGAATTCCTTTCATTTCACGGTAGTGTTTTTGTTAGCTGTAATCTTGTTACTATTTGGTATATTGTACAACATACATCTGGCATACTTGATTGATATTCCTGACAATTGTATTGCAAATTTGTAAATGTATTGAACACCAGTATGAATCATGAAGCATGTGTGTTATATCTATATATTTGATTGTAGACATGTTAATGTGAAACCGTGCGAGAAACCCCAAGATTTGTATGGAGAGGTGGCTAATTTAGTTGAAAAGAAAAGAGCTGCAGATGCTGCTGAAGGAAATGCACTTGCCAAGCAGTTAGAAGGTATACATTGTTCGTTATCTGTTGCGAATCACCCTAGCAAAACAGCCTATGTTCTTTTTGCGAATGTAGCAAATGATGTATACAATGCCTGGAGAAGTCTTAATCCTTCGTGCCACCAATTACTCTAGTGATCAAAGTAGAAGATCCACTGACACCTCAAAACTGTAGGCTATAAACCGGTCTCACCCTATATCACGGCTCATCAGCACACCTAGACTGAGTTCTTTGATGGGACTTATGTCTCTAACAGGCCAAAAGGTTGTCAGCAAAGCAAATTAAAACAAGGCATTTTTATTATACAGCTTTCTCTTTTACTATTACGAGCATCGCATAGCTTGTTCATATTGCCATTAAGGTATTTTTATTTACTTCGTTGAAAAATGAGCAGAACAACGGAGAAACGTTAACACACATTTGTGTAGTATTTCTCTACTTTCTACGCCCGTGCTACCCAGAGAACCATGCTTTTGACGGCAAGTAGCGAAGGTAGGCCAGCCTCCTCCTCTTTGCATTCTTTTATGAACGGTGTACAGATAACAATTACAATCAAATCCCGTCTACCCTGGATTACCCAAACTTTCACTAAGTCCGAGTTATTTTCAATTTTCTTCGATTTTCCTTCCTCATTCAAGTCATACATCCGATAACTTGAACTTTCACTACGTCGGTTAGTTTTCTTGCCCCAACTTGAAGGTCCGACCTAACGGGTTAAACTGTATTAGAATTTCTACCCTTTCGTTTATAGAATAAGTCAACCATCAATGTGTACAGCAGCGAACTTTATGTTTAACTGAGGGAATTTACGATGATTTCTTAAAATCCTTTTGCAGGTAAAGTTAACAGAAAAGTTGTAAAACAAACGGTGATGACGATTGTCTACGGCGTGACATTTGTTGGTGGACGACTGCAGATCGAAAAGCAACTTAAAGAGCTGGACGTACCGGACGAAATACTATTCAAAGGGTCGTCATATTTGGTCCATCAGGTTTTCAGGAGTATTGGAGAATTGTTCAAATCTGCACGAAAAATACAGGTATGTAATGGCTTTGTATTCAGTGTTTACGGCTACTGAACGTAGCAGCTCGTACACGTGACATTCTGATAACGGTAATTTGATGACACGATGCTACCTACCTGACACGTGACATTGAATGAAATGACCGTTAAATTACTGCCGTTACTCACACTGCAATGATCGTTACTCACAAGAGCTTTTTAGCAACACACCTGACAGTAAATCAACTCCCAAAATTATCTCCAACTACTTACTTTTTCTCAGTCTCCATCCATATATCTTGCACCAAGTCTTTTTCAATTTTGTTTATTCCAAGGATTTCTATCTTCTGCAACAGCCTTCCCCCCTCCCTCTTTACAACAGCCCTCCCTCTCTTTTTTACAAGCTGCCTTTGAAAAGAATTGGCCCTAAATTTTTATGCTAAATCTTTCCTCGCTTCCAATGCTCAGGGTATTATTACTGTGATTACACTGTTTATCATTGAAGGACTGGCTGAATGTGGCTGCGACGCAAATTTCCCTTACCGGGCACTGCGTCAGTTGGGTGACTCCACTTGGACTACCTATCACTCAGCCATACCACAAAGAGACTACAGAGGAAGTGCAGACTCCGGTGCAAAACGTTGCTCTAACTACCATGTTTGATCCGACTAAAAAGCCAAATTTATCAAAACAGAAAGGAGGCTTTGCACCAAATTTTATTCACTCTTTGGACTCATGTCACATGATGCTGACATCGTTATTTTGTCAAAGAGCGAGGCTGACTTTTGCTTCAGTTCATGATAGCTTCTGGACACACCCACAAACAGTACCTATGATGAACAAGGTATGTAAAAGGGCTTTTTTCGCAGGTTATCGCAAGGCTTCTTACTCGATCCCTTTTGCTTCAATATTTTTTAATAGTTTCTTATCAAGTTCCAGGTTCTCAAGAATGCACATACTCTATTTTGATAGCAAATAACTTGAATGTCTTTTGTATCAGTTTTTTATTGCTGTTGCTCTGATTGCTTGTATCTGTTGAAAAATAAATTTTTCCAACAACTTAATTCTTATTAAAATTGAAAAATGGCATGCAAAATGGGGAGGCATTACTCAAAAATGAAGCAGCGATTTTCACGTAACATCTTAATGTTGTGCTTTGACTTTCATAGGATCACCTTTTTGTCTTTGACTATTGCTTCATAATAAAACAAGTTTTTGTCACAAGCAAAATAATTTTCCCGCTTTCTATGTCATTTCTTAATGATTCTTTGCACACGGTTTCTGGCATAAACAGTATGGTTCAACGCAAGTTATTAAGTTGTAAGTTCAATGTTTGCGTCATTGATGCGACGTTTGCGTCATCTTTATACTCTTCACTTCAGTGATGCGATGAAAATGGATAATGAGCTCAAAAACCACAGGAATCGTGTTGTGAATTTTACTTCTAAAAGTAAATATGCTGCTATGAATGCAATTTGCCTGAGATTTAAAGGACGTTTGCAGTGAGTTTTAAGAACGTTTTTTGGGAGCTTAAAGGTAGTCTGTTGAAGATTTGAAGCATGTTCGAAGAAAGTTGACAGGATGTTAGGAGAAAATTGGCAAGAGTTTGATAAAAAATTGGCCTAAGATCGAAGGAAATTTACGGCTAGTTTAAAGGAAGCTTGTTGGAAGTTTGGAGGAGGCTCTTAAGGATGTTTCCAAAAATTAGCAGAATGTTTGAACGAAGTTTGTTGGAGGCATTGAGGTCGATTGTGGAAAGTTTTGTTTTTTTCATTATATAGATATTTTGGTTGCATCAAGCCAATGTAACATGCGCCCCCTCAATTCTGTTTCAGATTTGCAGAGAGCAGTTTCTTTCACTACACAATGAACCAATTCTTGAAGACCTACGAAGCCATTTTGAAGCAAAATTTGGAAACCTTAAGTAAGTAGACTTTTTTATAGGTTTCTTTATGGAAACGTTTGGGAAAAGGCATGATCAACAAGTAATTTGAATTCAGCAATGGCAACCTGCTACTTTAGTTTGCCTTTCAACAGCCTTTGGTGATTTCGAATTTCATTTAACTGGATTGTTCGCTTGTATAGCTGAAGATTGAAAATGTCTGTAAAAGGATTTGCAGTAATTGTTTATGCTAGGCGCAAGGATCTCCTTAAAAAGAGGGGCTTATTTGTTTCGGGGGTATTTTTGTTGAATGAAGCAAGAAGCTTAGCAAATCTTTGATACTTTGATAGTATCCAAAGAGCACTGGAAATTTTTTGCAGACCTGTTGATAAATTGTCTTCTGTGGTTGTATTTCAGAATGTCTAGACCTCTAAAAGGGCATTACAAAGCAGTTTCAAGGTTCGAAAAATTGCCAGAGATTGGTACGTGTAGTTCATTTTATTTGAGATTTTATCATGATTATTTTCCCTTAAAATCTTTGATGTTCGCCAGTGAACTTTTTTTATTACTTTCATGTGCTAGATGGTTATCAAACTCAAATATGTAAGGTTGAAAAGTGGCCAGGGGCTTGACATTGTTTTTTAATCAAACACAGCGAAACAGGTGAAACTGTTGACAACGAGAATTTCACAAGTATTGAAGTTAAAAGATTAGAAATAAGCTCTAAAAATATGCTTTTCGTCGATTTTTGTGACTTTCTGTGATTCAGGTGCAAAAGAGTAAATGCAGCGATTGGTTGCGTATACACGTAGGTGGCAGACTTGTCAAGGCATTTATTTATCTTTGTTTTCTGCCAATGATGGCAGGTGCATGGATGGATCTTATCCTCTGCAGAGAATGTCAGCTTTATATATACATTGCACAATGCCGCGAATTCCTTTTCATAATTATAAATGAGAACTTGCTGGGGCAGAATCTTGCTAGGACATTCTACGACAAAAAATTGCTTTGATAAACTTGTATGGAAAAAATTTGCAAGGAAAATACTTTTTTGGATAAGAACGTGTTGTGTCAAATCCCTGCTAAGACAAGAGTACTTTGTATCCTGCCTGAAAAATTAGTTAGTATCCCAACAATCCTCGCATGCAAAACTTTGAAACCCAATAGGTTTTATTTTGACCGTTTGTAGATTATTTTTAGAACTTTTACCTTAGGATTAAATTGTTATAAACATTGGCTGGTTCGTTTTGATCTCTCTCTCGTATCACATGTTACTGTCGTTGAATTTGGCATTTTTGTCTAAGTTTAAGTGTTTTGTTAAGGATTGAAAATTGGTTACCTTCAGGCAGAAACAGTCAGTCCAGTTTGTAACCCAAGCTCTCAGCATCTTTTTAACTTGTTCCTTTTGCTTTTGTTGCTAAAAACCTTTAAATGCTCTCACTGGAATAAACAGATGTTTCTAGTCGTCCTCTTAATCACAACAGATATGGCTGATGGAACAAAACCTTTGCTATTAAGCTCGTTGTATCACAATTTCCAGAGAACACAAAAATTCGACTCATAGAGGTTTTGTTGAAAATACTCATATCATGATATTGTCGCTGCAATAAATGATATTAACTTAACTTTTGATATCTTATAAAAATTCGATAGAACGTTATCCGTAAAACAGAATTGTTTTCAATTTGGTGAAAATCCCAAATTAAGACAGTTTTTTTCTTTGCAGGGACTTTTAACTTGAATCAGGTTTTGGAATCAGTGTATTTCTTCAGTTGAAACATTCTGTGCCCAGTGGAAATACATGGATAAAAACTGTAATGTACAACGTTTGTCAATATTATGCATTTTTTTGCTCTGTATTTTGCAAGTTGTTTAGATGAAAAAGAATTTTTATTTTCAAATTATCATATTAACCTCTATGGAAATGAACTTTTGATTGTGAATGCCTTGTTCAAATTGTCTACTTTTTAAAAATCTTGAATTTAACTCAATTCAAATTAATTTTGCTTCATTTATGTATGGTAAACCTTCAGTTTGAGATATCATTTGCAGGTAACCCGCCAGCACTTGCCCTTCAACGTCTCAGAAAACATGCGAAAATTCTTCTGTAAAATATGTGCTCTCCTTACTTTCAAAAACCCATATTTTGTTATTCTTAAAAGACAAGTCATTTCTTAAATGCTATATCTAAAAAAGTTATTGTTTTGTCACATGAATTATTTATTGTCAGCAGAAGGTATCCCTATTGTAGAAGATTATTCTGACGAAGATACTCCTAATTGGAAAAAGGTGTGATCAAAGTTCCCACAAAAATATCCATTTTTCGAATGCTTTCTTTGTACCATTTGTGATTGCTATCCTAATCGCTTCCTTTTGCTGCAATTGACGATCTGATTTTACGCAAAAAACGAACACCGAGTCTTCAATTTTCGTTGAACAATCTCGGATATGAACAGGTTTGTCTGAACTTCTGTCATATCGTCAAAAATATGGGTACTTTTTGGTCAAAAAAATTTCATCATAGTTGGCTTAGAAATTGACATGATCGTAGACCAACAGAGGTCCTATAGACCAGCTCCCCATATCCTAGCTTTTACCCGAGACATCATGTACCTTCAATTCTCTTATAAGAAAATGTTATTTACGTTTTGGCAGAAAATAGCAGGAGCCCTGAAATAGAAGGCGAATAATGATAATATTCTATGAGTTCTCAATATAGTTATTGGAACTAAACTAGTTAAGAATTTGTATTCCAAGCAGAAATCACGAAAAATTCTGGCCCTCAGGCTTTGATGATATGAAACGATATTAAGTTGAGGACCATTTTGCTTTTCGTTTCATTTATCGTTTGATAGTACGACGAAATTTAATTGGTGCTTCAGTTAATCAAGTTCAGATGGGATGTTCCTTCCACTTCTTCGTCAGACTGAAATCATTTAGTCATAATCTGCCGTAGAAAGATGTAAAAAAATCACTATTCAATATTCTATATTCAATGAATATCATACAATCCAGGTTGGACGTTAAATGGCTATTAGTAAAAATGTCTCCCACGGTTTCTTTGTGGTTTTTGTCTCAAAGAATAATGACATTGTAGCTCTACCTTTTACTGCTAGACATGAGTAAGGCCTTTGACACGGTACGCCGCGCAAAATTATTAAAAGACCTGCAAGAAATACTTCAACCCGACGAACTGCACATGATGTCCCTGTTGGTAAAGGGTGTAAACTCTTTTTCATTGACGGATGACCGATGGTCTTCTTTTTCCGGATGATGGGATCGTTTCGGAGTTTTCCACCGCCATGAAACTCTTTAGGCAGAAAAAGCGACGGACCAATTTGCGCATTTCTTGCCCTATTGCGTCGCATCTGAATGAGTATACCACTGGATTGAGAGCACCGTTAAAGTATGATACAAAGGAACACCACGCGAATGCATAGCGGTACTCGTCAGCTATGTGCTTACCTTTGATGTTGTGGTATGCAAATATTAACATAAGTATTATCACCGGCGTCCAAGCGAATAAGTATAAGGCTATAACGGAGAATATTGATCTGTTGATTGCCCTCTCCATCGCCTCCGATGCTTGAACATTTCCTGCCTGCCTTACGGTCGCTTCTTGCGGCATTGATTCGTGCATATGTCGTATGTGATCGCCAACGATTCTCAATATTCGTTTGCTGTGAACTGCAATGAATGTGAAGCAACTGCTAGCGACGACTGCAAAGGCAAGTGTGCTAACTACACGGACGAAGCGATCCTCGATGACGAAGAGTGTAGCTATGAAAATGCCAACCAAGAAAGATGCTGCCGATGCCCGCTTGGAGTATGTGATACTCATGTGGCTTTGGTAAAGTGTTCTCTTAGCCACGTGAATGTAGCGGTCCCGTGCTATTAAACATAAGAGAAAGAGACTTGAGCTGCAACTGCTTGCGTTGAAAAATGCAATTACTTTGTCGTAAGCGCAACTCGTAAACTGTTTAAATGTCACCTCAATGCAAAATGTAAGTTGCCCGAAAAACGCTGTTGTGAAATCGGACAAAGCCAGAGCAGACATAAAATAATATGTTGGCCTATGAAGCTTGGTGTTGTACCATACAAGGTACATGACAACTCCATTACCAATGAAAGAGATCAGCGCAAGAATTATATTTCCAGAGAAATACAGTATACGTGTTGTATACGTGCCATTTAATGGTATTATGAACTTGAAGCACTCCATGGTCGTCTGTATGTGCTCTGTTCTAAAAGAGGCTAACTCTTTTGCTCGGTGTCAAAAGCTGTTTGATCTCGCCATGTACGATGCTCCAGTTTTAGAGGTACTCAGAATAACTGTTGACAGCTTTCACGATCAGAATTTCTCCAAAATCCCAATAATATACCTGAAACGATATGAGGAAATAATTACAAGTTTATCGGAATCAGCCAGTCAGAAGTGTGATGCACAATCCCGCGCACCTGCTCTGCACGGCTTCAGCTGTTTCCAGCGCAAATTTCGTGAATATGCGCACTTGACTTCGAAAGTTCTTTGACGGAGGTGAATAGTTTTGCAGAGACACCCAAGACAAGTGCAATACAATTCTAACTATTTTTATAATTATATAACTTCATTATTAATGAAATATAAAAAAGCAAGTGCAATTTAAGGATTGCTCAAGATATTAGCCAATGGAAATTTGAAGCGTTTCTATGAGTTTCAAATGACCAGGTTTCAATCGGCGCTGATTTATATCAAACTCGCTAATCAAACAGCAGAAAGAGCACCTGTTTTTCTGTTTTTCTAAACCAGTTTATAAACACTCCAAAGCTCTCTATGCATCCTGTTATCTGTTGGAAAAAAGTTGTCTCTCCACTTCTTGTTCCTGATCTGACGGGTGTATATGTTAGCTATTTTTTGACCATGATAGTTTCCTCTTATAATTCAGCTAATTTAACCGCTTGTTTATGTTCTCAGTTTTAATTTTAAGGCAAAGGTACAACAACAAAATTCGACACCCATTTATATTTAGATGAAATTAGAAGCTTAAGATATAGAGTACCGAAGTGTGACGTCATCAAAAATATTTTTTAGAATTTCATAAATTTGACCACATAATCTGAAAGAACAGCATAAAATACCTCTTAAAAAGCAAAATCAGTTAGATATGCTCGAAATTGGGTGAGATATGGCCAATGGAAGGTTTGAAGTTTGCTAACGGATTACTGTTATTCTGGCCTGGTTCAGACCAAATCACAGAGGGCAAGATTCTGTGCTCATGTGGCCATATCTCAGCCACTTTGTAATACCTTCAACTGATTTTGCAGATTTAGAGGTATTTCATAATACTCTTTCAGGTTATGGAAACAAATTTCAAAAATTCTAAAAATAGATTTTTATGACGTCATCACTTCGGTACTCTATACTAGGCGCAAAGTTTCTCAATGATTTTGGTGCAAACTTTGGTCTTGCTCTTTCGAAGACCTGTAAAATACTTTAACGGATTGATGCTATTAAGTAACCCCTTTAAAGGTCTGCAAAAAGTGAAAAGCTGGCAACGAAGGCTTATTATCTACTTTTAACTAAGCATTTATTTAACTAAGCATTATAACAAAGCAAAACTGGCATAAGTGTATATATCAAATATAAGTGATCCTTCCTCTCGATGTGAACGCACACATGGTTTCTACGCCTGGAGTTGCAGAGTGCTGGTGACTCCCCTCGCACTGGTTGAAAGTTTGGTCATGTCAGGGACTCGAACCCCAAACAGTTGGATTTTTAGTCTAGGAACCTTACCGCCGAGTAATCGTTGCTTCTTGGACAAATAAGGATTCATCATCGCTTACAGGCAAAACCGACAATTTTTCTCGTGACCGAAATTTGTAAAATTAACAAAACCAGAAAATTAGCGACTTTCAGTTGATGACCTTTTAAAATCAATGGAATAGGATTGTATATTAGAAGATCAGCGGATACAATATTTGGTGGAAGCAATCGTTATCTGTGTTTAGATTATTTGGTTAATCAATTTCAGAATTTAAACGTAAATTATTGTCTTTAATAAGACATACAAAAAACCGGCCTTTGTAAATTCTACAGTAACGGTAACAAGATACTTAACCCAACTTTGATTTTGATTCAGTCTTTTGAACGCACGCCGTTTTAAACGCACACCGATTGCCTGAGCCCCTTGTGTGTTTGTGGTGCAGGTGATGAAGACAGCGAGCACTTTTTTCTGCACTGCCATTTGTTCCAAGCAATGCGGAACAAGCTCTTTGGTTAGCTTTCTGATGTCCATGGACTCAAAATTTCAAACCTCTCCGCAACGGAAGTTTGTGAAGTAATATTTTGTGGAAGTTCCGAATTAATTGTTCTTGCCAATAGACTCCTTATGGAGGCCACACTTCAATTCATCAAAAACACTAAGAGATTCTTTCAATTGAAAAACACAACAGCAGCAACCCCTTTCTTTATTTTTTTCCTTTCTAGATCTACCTCTGAAACATGTGAATTAATTAAAAAATTTGTGTGTAAGTTTTTCTAGAGGTACTATACTTTTCCTGATTAAGTTTCTTTTTCTTCTTCTTCCTTTTTTGCGTTTATATTTAAATGTAATTGAAAATTGTAAATGTCACTCATAATAGAAATTAGATGACCTTTTGTCCTTCACTATTGTTTGTGGCATGTATTTGAGTAGCTTTGGTTGTACTTTGAAATTTTAAATGATTAAAGAAAGATTATTTGGTCAAATATTCGCGTTTAATTAGGCTTTATGATTAGATTTAGGTTAATATTTGTTTATGTGTCAAGTTTCAAACATTTTCATCCGTGTCCTCCAACATTCTACGCTGGGTACCAGAACCAAAAAATTTCGAGTGCGGAAATTGAAATCCAAGCGGAGAGGTGGGGGAGCTTAGGAGGTCCTATTCTCCACTCCTATTATCTATTTCCGCGCTCGAATTTTTGTGCTTGTGGTACCTAGGGTAGTAAAATTCGCACTACCGATGACTAGTTCAGCCTAATTTTTAATGACTATTTTTCAAACAGTCAACAAAGTTTATTCGAGGATAATGCAACGTAACAAAATTTTTTGAAAATTAGAAGAACCAAACTGCCATTTTATATTTATGCTTTTGTGTAAAAAGAGATCTTTTATGACACTCAATTTTTGGAGAATTGGGTTACCAATGAAAAATTGCAGGGCTACTTTGGGGGCCAGTGGGTCATTTTTGCAGTCTGTACTGCTTGTGCCAGATAGGAAGGCCCGATGACAAGCTGTGCAATTTTAAAATCGCTGCAGCGTGCACAAAATACATAAATGTTGCATTTCTCTTTGCGTTCAAAACAAATCGATGAAAAGCAAGACATGTGAAAGCAGGAAAATTGTTTTTCGAAGAATCAGATTTTGGTTTCAAAAAATTAATTTCTTTATCGGCGTGGAAACAAATAATGAGAGACGATGTCTCCATTTTCCAATGTTCCAATGTATGATATATTATAAAACATGTTTTCCTAGTTATTTTTTCAATCTCTTTCCCCACATCCGCTATTCATCTACATTCAGATCAAGACAGTCAATGCCAGAGCATGTAGTCACTGTTGCCAATTTTAGCTTCCGTTGCACAGGAGCGGAGATGCTTCCTTTGTCTTAGACATGTAACCATCGTACGATAACCTGTTGTAGTCAATGGACCATTTACTGGCGTCTAGACTTTTTTCATGTACATCAGAACTATTCCTAAAATACACTACTACCAAATGGTAGCTGAGTTATCTACCCAGGGTGACTTTACCACCCTTATTTGATAGATATACCCCATGAGTAGATTTTCGTTGATTGAGGCCTTGAAAATTTGAATCTATCGTGCATCGTAAGCTGCAGGTGACGGGGATTTTCCGCAATGCTTAGAAAACTTTAGTTTGTCGTAAAGGAATGCGATAAGACCATATACGCGTGCCTCCAGTTTCAATTACCTTGAGGCTAACATTCCGTAAAATGATAATCAAAGCAAGGTTGGCAAAACTGTCTAACAAGGATAATTACTGTTTCCAGTTATCAACAATAGGTATTGTAATGTAGAATAGGAAAGCGCAGCTCCGTTAATCTTATTAGCAGCATACCTAATCAAGCGAATGACCTCTGCAATGGTTCAATCGCGCCACCGGTACTCAATGAGCCGTTCACAATAAGCTTTCACAGTTACCTACAGTTTGTTCGTTTTTTGCTCGCGAGTTTGTTTTTACAAATTTTCCTGTCCACAAAATTGTTAAAACTGGATCTCCTAAAAAACCGTTGCTCTTCATGAAGAGCAATGATTAATTCAAAATCAGTGTTGTTCCTAACTGTGATCCTTGCAGGACTCCTTCAATCACACCACTGCGATGACGCCGTGCAACAAGTAGAGAAAACAGGTGAATTTGAATTTTATCTTATCAAATGTTTATGTTATTCATTTTACTGTGTAAAGTTTATTTGTTGCAGATGCACCGTTCCGAAGAATCATTTCCTTTCGTTAATTTTTCGCTTGCGGGTACATTTTACAGCAAAGTTTTGGTGCTTTCCCCTATAAGAAGAAACTGAGTGCAACTTTAAGCCTGGGCTATAAAGGCTGTTAAAAACAAACATTTGCAAAAAAATTTTCCTTCATGTGGCTTCTTCCTGTAAGCCTATTACTTTGTTTGCGACCTTCAAATAGACAGAATTTATTAACATTTCTTCTTGCTTTGGCTTGTTCGAGCAGGCCAGTGCTTCTACTAGATGTAAACATGTCTTTTTTCTGACATGTTCAACAAACCTTCCCCTTACCGATTCGTTTGGTATTTTGCGCTCTGGTCGACCTTTCTTTTTCGAATCAAGTTCAGTAGTGTATATGAACCAGCTGTCAAACATACCTCGCTTATATTCTTTCTTTTTTGAGAGTGGTTTCTGGTCCTATGTTTGCAGGCAGTCTTAAAGGAGGTAGTCTCTTTTGCAATATAATTTTTTTATTTGGGTATATCAGTTGGGGCTGGATCTCTCTACCTCAGCACATAAGGAATGCTCAATCTATCAATGAGTTTAAGAAAGAAATTAAAAGCTGGATGAAATTGACTGCACATGCAGATTATGTAGAACGGTCGTACCACAACTTGGATTTTTGTCGCATCCATCTAGACTTTCGGTTTTAAAATAGCTCAGATTTTGATACCATTACGTTTTATGTACGTCTGATATAATACGATAAGTATAAACGTCTGATAAACGTTAAGATCTAAAGCCTAGCCTAGTACGATCTCCACATTTCCTCGGGTTAGTTAAATGCTCATTCTCTATCGTTATCCAGTCGCCTTAAATTTTTGACTGTCGCAACATAATAAGAGCGAGCATCGTATTTCCTTGGATCAAGGTTTTCTCGAAAAATCGCTTCTATTTTAGCAAATCTTTGCTTCATTGGTACAAAAGGCCACACCAACAGAAAGCATGCCAACCCAATATTATCTTCTTATCCTACACCTTTTGGCATAATAAAGTTGTGAAGGCGCTTTTCTCATGAATACCACACCTATTTTAAAGCTTATTTTACATTTTGAATTAAAATCTACCAGTTCTTCGTTCGGTTTAGAGATTAACTCGCAATTAAGAATATTTTAGGATCAGGTCGTCAAAATCTTTGGTCAGAATCATTATAAATTTTTCCAACATTCTTACTAACAAAGGTGATTTTCAGCCGACCTCTGTCACAGTGTCTTTTAAAGCGAGGCAAGAAGATTCCCCTACACTAGGATAGACTTCGACGCCTGCGACTGCAGGTTTGCAGTTAAAAAACATTAGATTCCGAAGAAACTGAAATTATGATTTAGTCAAGACTTTAGGCCTCTACTATAGGGCCAGTAACAAAATAGTATGTTGGCTCTCACCACTCAAAAAGCAAGAACAATTTGGAAATGTTTCTTCACCCCATCAGTGTGCAAGTTGCATAAATTTTTTTCTGTTTTGCGATGTCACCAAATAATCGCAGCTTAGATGAGATTCGTACTTTTGCATTTTAGGCAACGAGGGTGATGAGTACAAGGTAGTAACATTCACAGGTGCAGAAAAAGATTCTGGAACAAAGTCAAAAGTTTATGTTGTGCTATATGGGGATGATGGAAAAACGGAGGAAAAGGAACTCCAAATTGATAGCTCCAATAAAGATGCTTTTGCTGCTGGAAAGTAAGTGAAATTAAACTGTCAGGGACCCTGGAAGAAGGCTGAGTGGGAAATAGTCTCCCCAAATAATTTCCAAAATGTACTTTAAACCATACAAAAAGTAAACCTGTTCTTGGTTTTAAACATGTTCCGCCCCCCCCAAACGTTTTAGGCCCTTTACCCGTATTTTATTATTCTCCGCGGTCTTTGATCGTGTATGAATGTAGTGTACTGAATGAAATGTTTTGTGTGCTGCTCGTAGGGCCTTGCTAAGGGACAGGCATGGAAAGGTCTCGGGGGCTTCAGGTCTGTGGAGCTTTATGATCTATATTAGAGTCTGGTCGGGTGGAAAACGTAGCTTGAAACGAAGACAAATAATGGAACTCTCAAGAAGGGTCTACGTGAATCTGGAGGTCGATCATGAATTAAATACAAGGAAATGAACTTGTGTCACAAAACTATTGGTTAATAATTCTGGCAAATAAATTACCACAATAACAATTGTACGCTTTGATTTGACACGAGATTGATGCTTCAACGGATAAACCTTGACAAATCTTTGTAGTACCTTTAAAATCAGATTTGATGATTGTAAAATTTCATCAAAGTTGTAGCTTTTTATCAAAGAACGCTCACAGTTGCACCAAAGCTTGTCAAAGTTTCAACTAAATCAAGATTCTAAGAAAAATTTTTAAGTTTCAACTCGAAGCTATCAATGAAAATCTGAAAGTCGTGCTTCTTTTGTATTCATTGAAAATTTGAAAACTTGGAAATTGGTTTTAGTTGAAAGTTTGACAAGCTTTACTGCATCTGTGAACGTTCTTTGATAAAAAGTTACAACTTTGATGAAATTTTACGATCATTAACTTTGGCGGTAAATGCACACCATACATTCCATAATGCTTGCACCCAGCGTGCCATGATGTTTAGCTCCAAAGCAGATTATTTTTATCACTACTATTCACCTGTCCTTTTCACAGCTAAAAACGTTGTTTGTTGTTTCTTTTCAAAGTTTAAATCTTCTTTTAGCACCATATCCGACATAGCAGCTTTTTCTGATGCCTCAAATAAGTCAAGGTGCAAGACCAATGTTTCAAAAACGCCATTGGTGTTGCGTCGCTCTTCCGTCTCAAGCTGCACGCAGAGCAGGGACCGAGAAAGCGAGGGGCGGGGGCCTGAGGGGACTAAACCCCCAAAGTATTTCCAAAATGTACTTACAACCATACAAAAATCTCCCTGCTTTTGGTTTTTAGCATGTTCAGCCCCCCTCCCCAAAACTTTTTAGCCCCCCTCAATCTGTAATATTCTTCGCGGCTCTTGACAATATGTTATGCAATAGTAACTTAAATAAAGAATCTGCAAAGAAAATATATTATAAAATGCTTCCTTCACTACGAACTGGTGTCATATCTATCATCAAATTAAACGCCTCCTTATGATGTTCATCCATATGATTTGATGCTTCACGTCAGTAAAACATACATCTCAATAGCCAATAAAATTGTTTTTAAATGTACCGTCAGGTAGATAAAAATACAAGTCAGTTTAGAAAAGGCGTTCCAGAACCCGAAATGGTGCTTAGGCTTTTTTGTTCATCTTTCTAAGTTGTACATTGTTAACCTTACCGTCAATTTGAACGACCTTTTTTTTAATGAATAGTTTTTTCAAGTACCCTAAGCATTCTAGATCGCAATTATACATACTTGAGACTCATAGCACAGTTGCTTAACACTGAAAAACGTTACTTTTAATCAAATATTACTAGACGTTCTAAAGCCTCCGTCAATACGCATGGCTGCAAAACTATCAAAGTTTGCAAAAAGACTCATGATTCATCCATAGGGCATAGGCCAAGACAGGTACATTAATGCCAGGCTATCAGCATAGGCGTCAAATCTTGATTGGCTGCGAAAGGAATCGCCAAAGCGGGAATCCCCATCGATTTGAACCAATCAAATTGCAAGGAATGACAAATTTTAGAATTTTGACCACCCCTTCTTCAAAAAAGTCCTGATGCTAGGATTCTTGGAGAAATTTGCTTTAATTTTGCAGAAGTGTCGAGGAGGCCTGTGGACACATTTCTAGTGTTGGCTTTTTGCGATCTCGTTTTAAATAGGCCAAGACAGGTACATTAATGCCAGGCTATCCTAATTGTGCGCATCTTTCATTTGATGCAAAATTCTTCTTATCTTGAAAAAGGCATCGAACAATAATGACAATGCACTGAAAATATTCGACTATATTCACATCTAAAAGAAGCATATGAGAAGATTACACTGACACGAGCTTCAAAAATCTTCACTTACACATTTCATACAGATTCAAGATTGGTTTCAAGTTATTCTTATAACTAAATC
This sequence comes from Rhopilema esculentum, assembly GCF_013076305.1. The sequence continues at coordinate 6,197,332 of NW_027020025.1, read as the reverse complement.
TTATCAATTTCTTATTTTTGCTTTTCAGAACTGATATATTTCGACTACTAGTTGGAGAAAAAATAGGAAAAATTAACAAGATACAAGTTAGGACAGATGGCACTGGAGAAGATCCTAGCTGGCTTTTAAAAGAGGTAGAATATTTTTTCTTAGTTATTGTTTGTGATCCAATTAAACATCATCAAAACGTTTAAAACATTTGCATAAGATTAGTGCAGCTTAACTCTACGGATCACCGCAGCTTTTCTTATTAGCATGAGTTGCGAGCTTCTAAGATAAGAAAAAATGATGTATTCGATGGCTTGAAAGACATTCTCAGCAACAAAATAACTTTTAAACGACTGATTTAAGAGATGGCTCTTGAGAAATTTTCGTAGCAAAGATATATTCTCCATATTCCTGTGGTATATCAACTTTGCAAAGTTCGCATTGAATCATTTGAACTTTTCGTTTTATTTGTAGGTTGATGTTATCGACCCAAAAAATACCACGTTTAAGTTTCCCTATGGGAATTGGATCGGGATCGATACAGCAAATACCAATGCGCCAGTTGTGTTGAGAGCAGCGGCAGATAAAGGTTCGTAAAGTCGTCGTTTGGTTAATCAAGTGGAAACCTAATAGATTCAAACTATCGCCTAAATAGCCGATAATGAAAAGTTTTTCGAGACCCCGTTCACACTACTCCGGATTCCAATGAAAACGGATAAAAAAGTATCCGTTTTCACCTTGCGTTCATATTGCTCCGCTGCGAAATCGGAGACTTTTGAAAACGGAGATTTTCGAAAACGCAAAACGCAGTGTGAACACCGAAAACGGATGCTTTTGAAAACGGTAACAACAACAACAACAACGGCGCAGCAAGATGCTTAGACCACGCTAATTTGAACAACTTCTCTTAACATGGTTGATTCACTCGAAGTTAGTACACTACTCGGAGGAATATTAGTGACAGTGAGGTGTTTGAAAAGTTTTTTAGTAGTCGCAAGGTCTGTAAACCAGTTCGTGGCGTTTTCCTTTTTATCCAGAGCGGAGCAATGTGAACGCTTCATCGTTTTCACGCCGTTATCAAATGTATCCGGAGCAGTGTGAACAGGTAAAACGGATCGATATGAAAAATACGGAGCAATGTGAACATAGCTTAAGTGAACAAAATTTTGATCGAATAAAAAAAGATTCCTTTATCTGCAAGTCTAAACACTGGATTTCAAATGTATTATCATATCTTCAAAGAAATTATCATTTTCATTCCGTAAAATAAATGCGTTGAAAATCCTCGATTTTAATCAAATTTAATCTTACCTGAGTCAAATTTTATTTCAAAGTAGTTATTTTTTATTGAATACTTATATTGTATTACCATTTACGCTATAGAAAGGTGCTTAAAATTCCTAATAAAAATTTTTTGGAACATCATCGAGCAATATATTTTGCATCGTTCTCCCTTCAGCCAATGTTTTCCGAAGTCATTGCACATTGAGTATTTTTAGGTAAAACATGTGCTTTGTCTTTCTGAAATGTGATCCGTTGAACCTAGGATATGCTACAGTATAACTCGAAACAAAAATCATCCTTCTTCAGTTTAGCATGAATTAATAACATATTTTTCTCAAGGTCTTGCAAGATCTCAAAGCAGGCGATCAGTAGACGACGCTAAAGTGAGAAAAAGACGAGGAAAAGAAGGTTCGTGTTTTAAATGTTCCACCCAGTATAATGGATGGGAACGAACATTTCTTTATTTCACGAAGAGGATCTGTCACAAATAACATTACTTTAAACCACTCAAACCTATGCTTGCCATTTTAGCTGTAACAGCAGCTACTTTTGTTTACTCAACTCTCAGCATAACGTCTCGAACCATTTTCATCAAATTTTTATCTTGGTCGTTTTCTTTCTCTCAAGCCATCAATTCAAACCATAAAAATTCTGTAAATTCATTCCCTTCTTTTCTTCATCGAACATGGTCATATCTTTATATCATCCATTCTCTCGTATTAAAGCCAACCATCACGTCTTCTAATTGGTGTTTTCACTCCTTACCTTGCTTCTTGACGAATCTATTTTAGTATTTTTAGCTATACTGCTCTATACTTAGAGCCATGTCTTTCATTCTCAACACATCTAAAGTAGAACAGATCTTCCATAATCCAATTAAATTTTTGGCACCGCAATATTAGAAGATTGCTCGGAAACATAGCAAAATGAAACCTTTTTCATCTGATCCACTTTACAGTTTAAATGTCAGTCCAAAGCTAGAAATATTTAAAGTATCTGCAAAATTATGTATTTTAAATATTTTTTGAATAATATTTAACTACTGAAAGCGTCAGATTTGATTTCTTGGCCATTCTATTGCTTCAGTGAAACTTCGTTATGCCTTTACTTGTACCAAACTCTGTATTCTGTATAAAAATCACTTTTAGCTAACAGCAAACTATCAACTACACTCGTAAATTTTGCATAATTTGCATAAGTTATCTTATCAAATATCAATCTGATAAAGGAAAGTTTATCAATTATCACTGTTCATGTCAGAATATATATCTGGACGACAGCATATACTAATATTGAATGTAAACATATGCCAAACTAGCCAGGGGAAATTCCTTCACAAATTTTTAGGTAAGTCCAAGAATTCAAATCGAAGCGATAAGATCTAATTTCAGTAAAAGGTTACAGGATGATTTTGTTGTGCCTTCATTTTTTAACAAATATTTTGATTTAATCCAGGCTTATTTCTTTCTTTAGATTTCATTCCTGGTCTTACACTGCAAGTCTTCAAGAAAATTGATGGTTATATGGTAAAGGATCTGCTCAACACTTCTAAATATCCTAATTCTCCAGATGATACCAAACAGCTAAGCGACTTCACTGAACGTGAAGGCCTCCCCGATGAAAGCTATGGGTCAAAGATTTTTGGTTACTTTAAACCACCTCAGGATGGCGCATACACATTCTATCTTTGTAAGTTGCTTTTCTCGAAACATATTTTTCTTTGCCTATTTGTATCAGGATTTCCAAAGAATGGTATGATGTACACGGAATCTTGGCGTTTGTCACATTCAAAACTTCTAAAACGTTCGACAGTTTTTATAACAGAGGTTTGTAGTAGGTATTTTCTTAAAAGCAAAAGCTTTTCCTAAGTATGTATATGCGTTTTTCAAAAGTCTTCTATCATGTAAACTGCGCCTTGATTCAGACAGCGTTTTCGTTTTCTTCAACCTTGATAACAAGTGGTTCAGAAAGTATAAAATAATCTGGCAATACTGTTATCTTCTAGATCATTTAGAACATTATAGATTGACAGAATTTGTTTTGCAACTTCTACTGGTCATCATTGCCAGAACATATTACCATGAAATAAACTTGCTGGAGCAGGCTTTATCGCCCAATAATTGGTTCACGTTAACTTCCATAGCTATCATAGCATCATAGTGCTCAAAGGGCACACACTGGGATGAAAAGTGCGCACCGGAGAGTTTTTACACAATCTTTATCTTTCATTATCTTTGGAAAAGGTGCCATTAAGATTGGAAAAATGAAAGTAATCTAAAAAATTTGACATTTCAATATAGAAAGTGTTGTCCAAATTCTGGATGTGGTATCTAAATTACATTTCTTAAATTGAGCCAGTTGAGGGCAATTTTTTTAAATTTTATTTAATCTCGAGGCAACCTTTTGAGTGCAAAATTCATAATCTGTTTTTCAATTTGACCTGCCAAACACAAATTATCATGTTCAAGCAATGGTATCTCGTGCAAAGACGTCAAATGATGATGTCAAGCGCGTTAGAGCTACGCTGCCTAATTTGAGAGAATTTTGAACTCAATTTTCTCTTTAAAAATTTGTGCTTAAAGTATATCTTAAGCTTTTTTGTTTTGGTTTTTAGCGAGTAATGCCGAGGGGCAATTCTTTATCAGTACTGACGAATCTCCATCTAACCTGCGAAAAGTGTGCGAAACCATCGGAAGACAAATCGTAAAGGAAGACCAATATGATAAGTATGAATGAATATTCCTTACAACTTCTCTATTGTGTTTATTGCATCAAGTCTCGTTTCGTAGGAAACTAAATACTAAAACAATCGAAGTTTCTTTCAAGAATAGTAGCTATTATTATGCAATGCTCTCCATATTACATGGTATCAATATATTTCGTGGTACATTATGATTTCTTAAACATTGAAGGGGGTAAATTCTTGTTTCAATGGCACTTGTTTCTAGAAGCAATAGTCTTTGCATAGCTAGAAAACCAGGAACTCTTCGCGTGCCAACCTTGTGCTAAAACTCATCTTTACTCCTACCCGGAGCTTTTAAATTTTACTTCATTCTTACTTCCCTACCTATTTACTTTGCTTACGTTTCTTGCAAATATTACTTGATGAAAATTCATATTTCATTGTTAGACGAGTCATTTATTCTATATTTCACATAATTATCGAGCAAAAAAATTTGATTTTGGTCTTGTTTAAAGAGAGTATTTAAAATCAATATTTTATTTAAATTTTTGGTTATAAAGAAAGTGTTAAAACCTTTCGTTTTGTTACCACTTTCTTGCTACTTCATTGGCTGTATAACATGAAATCCTATTTAAAATTCTTAGAGGATGCTCGTAAGTTGCGTTTTTTGAACAAGCAAATGCTTATTTACGATTCAAGCATTCGTTGAAAATAAGGCATCGAATAGATAGTTGGAATGTTCGTGGTTAGGTAGTATCAAAATTGAAGTAATTTCAGTGGAACGTACTTCTTTAGTCAGAATTGAATTGTTATCTTCATCTGTGCTAGTTTATGGGTAGCAGCGAATGACCTTGCTGTTGGAAAATCACCAACTTGATGCTAAAAACATGATCATGAAAATAATGAGCCTGTGTTTTATCAGCTCTCCACAAAATGGTATGTTAAAATATTTCTTTTCACAGGTATCCAAATCAGAAGTCCAGTCCTGTAACATTGAAGAAAGAAAAAATGTATTACATAATGGGTTTGCACAAACAATTATATGGACACCATCATTTTAAAGTTGGAGTTTCGTTGCCAAGTGGACAGAAGCTACTCCCAATTTCATCGTCATATGTCTGGACTAAAGCAAATGGTAAATATTAAAGACAGAACTTAAGCCCTGGCCAATCGAATTTGATTTCCATCAAACAGTTCGTAAAACATCTCTCTTGTTATCATGTTTGATCAACAAAATTGCGTTTTTTTGGCCAGCTTATTTACTTGTCTTGCATGCGAAATTCGGTAAAGGAAAGCATTCAACGTAGGAAGCTGTTTGGCAGCATTTAACTATATTTTATATGTTTTGACAAAGATATTTTGACAATTATTTGATACGTTTGGCCAGGTCATGAAACATCGTCCAACAATGTTGGTACAACAATGTTGTGTTCTGTTTAACGGATGTTTGAATTTGGGTTTGGAAAAAGCTAACATTTGAGTATACTTGAGCTTTTCGTCTGACACTCTTCGAAGTACAAAACGTCAGAACAAGATCGAAAACTCTACGCTAGGAAATATATATACCCAGTTGTGGATCGAAATAGGCCAATCAGAAACGCGAGCACATGACTGTTAAGGTTGCTCAATCAGTGCCAATTGTTAATTGAGAATGTTACCAATGGACTCTTAAGGTGAAAACGAAATCCTTTTGTCTACACAATAGCGGTTTTTTCGTGCTTATGTAGATAGATTCAAAAACTGCTAGGTGAAACGACGATCAGGCTTTACCAATAATCCGAAACATGTCGCCATTATAATTTTGTACAATCAGGGCTTTCAAGTAGAATATGCGATTTTGCTATAGGGCAACATTTACTGGAAGACCCAGATTGTGCAAAAAACTAAAACTATCAAAAGTATACTCAAATGTTTGCTTTTTCCAAAGCCATTTTCAAGTTTTGTACCACCAAAAGGTTGTTTGGATGTTTGAATTGTTTGGCCAGGCCTCTAGAGCTTAGTTAACAATTTTCTGGCGACACAGAACTTGAAAATGGCTTTGAAAAAAGCAAACATTTCACAACAAACTACTGAAAGTTTTTTCGGCTGACAATCCTCAGAGTACAAAACGTCAAAATAAAGGTCGGAAAGAACAAGATGGAGAATACCCAGTTGAGTATCGGAATAGAGCTTAGTTACAATCCTGGACAGACAATATGTAGAATTCGCAAGCTTTTTCCTACTGTATAGTTACCGTCTCTGCTTTTTATTGCTATATCATATAATACAGTATATTGTAATGTATTTTTGAGTTTTTCTGTTGTAAAAACTCAATTAATCGATGGACCTCTTGTTTTCTTGTAGCTGATGCCTCCGCAAATGCTGCTGCTGCAGCGGCTGCTGGAGCAGGGGCTGGGGCAGGGGCTGGAGCCGGTGCTGATGCAAAGCCCACGAAAAACCCCATAGAGGCCGCTGAAAAAGCAGCTGGAGCAGCGGGTAAGTTGTATAATTCAACTGTAGGTTTTGAGTTGATAGTTTTAAGACTTGGGATGTCTGGCTACATTGTGAGAAATGCCTTGAGTTTTTACCTGTGAAAGTGCATTGCTCTCACTTTGTTAAAACATATTCTAGCATGAGTCGAAATGGTCTAATTATTTGTGCATTTTAGGGAAGGAGGCTGGAACTGATGCAGGCCAAAAGGCCGGACAGGATGCGGGTAAAAAGGCTGGGCAGCAAGCCGGCGAAGAAGCTGGGAAGGAGGCTGGACTGAAAGCTGCCGCAGATGCTCTTGGGATACCATTGGACGAGTTAAAAGCAAGGAAAAGTAAGTTAGATAACTTATTTCTCCATGAACAGAGGCATTGTGGCTGTTATAATTGGCTGGTATATATTAATCTCTTTGTTGATCTGAAACATGTATATCAACATTTGACTTTTATTCTTATATTCTTATATATATATTCTTATATTTATTCTTATTCTATCTTTCATACTACAACTGGATCTATATTTCATGATGAATTTTCGACCCTTCAACTTACAATCCAAATGTCTGTTAAACTAGCACTGTTTGTTTTTGCACTAAAGGCTTCAAGTTTAAAAACAGAGTGAAAGTACATTGCTGTCTCCTAGCACAGCTTAATTTTAATGAAGAAAGTAAAAATAAGTCTTAATTGAAATATTTAAGAGTTTATTTGGAGTTCAAATTTCATAGAGCTCAGTTAAGCAGGAAACAAACATAACTTTTTTACATTGATTCTTTTTCATGTCTTTCCACTCGTGAAAGGCATTTTACTGTTCCACAACACTTAAAGGCCATATGTTGCGCTAGCAGTTAGCTATCACAAATAAAATTTGAAGTGAAATCCCATTGTTTCGTGACATTTCATACTGTTTCAAAGATTTTTACTGCCGTAAAAATTCAACCTCGATCCCTTGCTTTGTATTAAGCAAAGAGGATAATTGTATTGCATTAGCCAGTCAGGTTCACGACACATGAACTTTAGTTTCTATAATTGTCTGGAATCTAAAGGATAACATCCCTCACTCTATTTTGTTAGCAGTAAGCCATACTTGGACTAATTGACTAGATTTTTAACTGCAGTTGCATAATTTGATGCCAGGAGATTTATTTTAAAACTTATATTGTTTCATATTATTGCCGAATTAACAATTCCATTTTCTACGTTGTAGATAGAACTGAGGAAATGAAGAAATATAGTAAGTAGGCATTTGCTTTAAGCTGTGAGCCTGGTACTATTGTATTAGTTTCTTTATTAATTTAAATGTAATAGCGTCAATGAAAGGCATGAAGCGATTATTTTGGGCAAGGGAAGGCAAGGGGAGGCATGGGGAGATGAAAGAAGGCAAGTGGAGACGAAAGAAGGCGAAGGGAGATAGGGGTATGCGAAAGGAGATGAGGGGAGGACGGAAGGAGGTGAGAGGAAGAAAGGGGAAGCTACGGTTTAGATTTACCAACTCAAATGAGACAAGGGGGAGTATTTTCGCTCACCAAACGTTTGTCCTAGTGAAATCCTAGTGAATTTTTTATAAGTCTTAAAGCCAGCAGCTGCAAAACACTGCCCTGGGTGCCAGAGCCACGTAACTTCGAGCACGGAAATGGAAAACCAAGCGGAGAAGCGGAGGAGCATCTGAGATAGATGTTTCTCAGATAAATGCTCCTCCGCATCTCCGCTCCTCATTTCTATTTTGCCGTTCGAAATTTTGTGACTCTGACACCCAGGGTACAAAAACACCTTCTGCAGGACATAATTATTACTATTGAGATCATTCGATATCTAGTTATGTATGTTACAGGTAAGGGTCGGCAGTCTTCTGTCAACAGTATGCCAATCTTTGGTTTATCCAGTCTTTGTTTATCCAGCCAGTCATTACCAACTATTCTCCAATTGCCTAAACTTGAGAAAAGATAACAATTTATAAGCTTTCATAAAAAGTTTCACCTTTATGGCTGTTTTCTTTCTGGCACAGACATATCAACACAATTAATTTTATTTGGTTTTTTTCGCAGTGTTGAAAATCAAGCTTTACGCAGCAAATTTCCCCTGCGCTGAGCCCTACGGTCACGTCTGCAAATACGCGTTGTCCATACATGAAGACGACTATTCTCTGCATCTGGAACCAAGAGAACACGCCACAGTATTTATCGTAAGGAAGCCAGGGCTAGATGGAAGTGTCAATAGCCTTTCTTTGGAGCTGGACGCGCATAGGGGATATTATGTTAGGCGTGATGGAGTCAAGTTTGTGGCCCAGAAGGGAGCAGTAGGTAAAGGACTCTATTTACTTCAAGTGAAGCGTAGAAAAATGATTTATTTACTTAATTTTAGAAGGTATCATGTTTTACAAGTTATCAATTTTTTTTATAATTGGGGGTATAAAGATAATTTGTTTTCCTTTTTAATTTTGTTACAATATTATCTTTCCAAAGCTCAAAAATCTAACAGGATATGAGCGTGAATATTTTTTTTCAAAAAATACCTTTACTTTTCCCTACTTTATTTCTTTATTATCATACAGTCTCCAGACAATTTGTTTTTGCACTGTGTTTGCTCCTGCAGTGGCTGTGAATGCTGTTGCTAAAATGGTAGTTTCTGCCAAAACTATAGAAACGCAATTCAAATTTTTCTTTTCTCAGTAGCTCAGGTCAAGATTTTTATCTTTACTAGCGTAGTTTTAGAGTTTGCTACTTGAAAATTTCCTGTTTCCACCTCCTGTTTTATTCCTGAATAATAGCAGAATTGTAAACAATTGTTTCTGTCCAGTTTAATTTTTGACCTCCTTGTATTATCTCTTCAGGAAAGTAAGCATACTTCTCGAGGTCCAAATGCATTGCCAAAATGCAAATGCTGTTTCAGAACAATGTAAAAGTTGTTATGAATTCCAAGAACTTTTTTTACATTCAGCCTTGTAGCATGTACCATAGAAAACAGCTGGTGCCATCCTGCAAATTGAAACTTGTTTGGTTTTCAATTTCAGCCCAGTATTCATCGTTTTCATTCGAAAGCAAATCATCGACATATCCGGATGCTTATGCGATTAAACTCGGGGGCTCAGATTATCTTTGCCATGCTGGTGGTACAGCTGACCTTACAGTATCATCTTACTCGAAAGACTGCACGTTTTTGGCTGTCCACACTGAGCTTGATCACAACCACGAGCAACAGTCATGTGTAGATTATTGCAAAAAGGAGGAAAAGAAAGAGGAAGCAAAGGCAGCGGCAGAATCCTCATCTGAAGTAAGATGGCCTTTTATTTGCAAAACTTTCTTCTGCAGATTATAGAAGTTCGTTCATTTGTTGTGTCACCTGGTAAGGGGGGGTGGGGCTCATACAGTGGCGGAGCCACGGGGGGGACTAGTTCCCCTCCACTTTTTCAGAAAGTTGGTCTTCTTGCAAACCTGATGAGAAGACTTCAGGGGGGGGGGTATGTACGTTATCTACATCGTCACATGTAAATGACATTTCTTGGGAGACAACAGGTGTTTCCTCCGGAAGAAAAAGTTTCAAACAGGGGAAAAGGGCGTGGTCCAACAGAGCGTTGTCCTTGACATACCTTTTGTCTCCCCCCCCCCACTTATCCAAGGCTGGAGCCGCCACTGGGTTCATATGACGGATGAAAATGATGTTGGGGGAACAATCTGATGTTAGAAGACATTAGAAAACCCAGATGATAAACAAACCAAAAAACGCCTTGTTCGTGCTAGTCGTTTGAAAAGATTTGCTGTGTTCTTCGAACGAGTAGTTAAATTATACACCAGTATTTCTTAGATTTTTTGCGTATCTGTCTTTACCAAAATAGAAATGAAAGTCATTTAAGTTTACATTTCAGAAATATTATGAAATATCAGAAATAATAAATGAACAATTAAAGTGATACAAAGCGAGACCACGGAGGTATGCATATACCCAGAAACATTGTGGCTTTCACGCTAACCATAAAATACAATGAACTTCAATGATTGATAATAAATAAATTAAAAATAATCAAGACTTAACGAAAATTCGGAGAGTAAAAAGGGATCAATCTGACTGTACGCGAGAGGATTATGCGACTATTAACTTTTTATGATTTTGTTTATCTTATTGACTGCCAATGTTCTCGTATGGATGGTATGGATCTTTGCTTATTATGAAGATCTTCTCCAATATTTGAAAAGACTTTATTCTATTCACATTTAAAAAGACATTATAAAAATATCATTCTACAGAAAAGATTGTAGGTGTAGAGCACTTGCTAGTTGCTAGTTCGTTCCAGAATCCAGAAAAGTTGTCGACTATCCTCTGGCCAAGAAAATCTTACTATGAAACTTTCACCATTGAACTTTCATCAAAGCCATTGAAGCTTTAAATGGACGTAGTCAGAAGAAAGGATACTCAACTAGTCTTGATCCCTTCTCCTTGCAATTAATTTTTTCAAAACTTTCTAGAAATTTGTAGTTTGTTTTCAATTATATTTTTCCTTAATATCTTTTTCTACAACCTTTCTCCGGCCAGTGGCCGTGGGGCCTTGATGCTTTCCTGACTCTGGTTCGTTTTTGTTGAACGCCTAATGTCTTTATCATATATCGATGGCGAGTTTATCAATAAATAATTTCTAGGTCAAAGCTAAAGCTGATGGAGATGCTGACGCTGGTGGCGATGCTGGGGGCGATGCTGGCGGAGATGCTGGCGGAGGTGCTGGCGGAGGTGCCGGTGCCGGAGGTGCTGCTGGTGGAGCTGCTGGTGGAGCTGCTGGTGTAGCGGCTGGCGGTGCAGCTGGCGGTGCGGCTGGTGGAGCTGCTGGTGGAGCTGCTGGTGGTGCGGCTGGTGGTGCAGCTGGTGGTGCGGGCGGTGGAACTGGCTCTGGTGTAGGCAGTGGTAAGAAACCATAGATTTGAGCATTGGAAAGACTTTAGAAGTTATTTTTCGCGTTGTTTGGATGTTTCAATTGAAAAAATAGAGTCTTCAACTTTGTATCACTGAAACCGTCATAAAATCAAACATAACGTTCGATGAAGTTCAGCATTTCCATAGAAGGGTTCCATATGATAGGCTCTCATAATCTGAGATTTAATGCATACCTAATATCAAAATTGAAACGAGAAAATCCTAATTGATGTTTTCTTTTTCTTAGAAGACGAGGATCCAGATGATAACTCACCTTTAGCAAAACAAATTCAAGAGCTTCTCGGCCAAGCGGGCTTGAACGCTGCTGCGGCAGGGGCCACTGGAGCGAGCAGCCTCGGTGGTGCTGGTGCTGCAGGTGCTGGAGCAACGGCCGGTCTTCAAGCTGCTGCAGGAGCCGCTGGCCTGATGGGGTTAGGGCTCTATGGGCAAAAAATTACAAACGGCTTGACTCTACCACAGCTTGTTGGATTAAACACAGGTAAATGAACTGAGTCATTTTTAAATACTGGGGTTACCGTTGATTTCTATCCGTTGATTTACATCCGATGATGTCCGCAGATGACACAAGCATTTTTTATGCCTTCACAGAGATCAGCGAGCTCTTTAACGACTTAGAGGGCGAACTTGACCTTGTATCGTCCTGGATGAGGCAAAACAAACTTACCCTAAATGCTGAGTTTATGTTGATAGGGAACCCAAAACAACAGAACAGAGCCAAAGACTTCCCTTACCTCGAGGTAGAAGATGAAAAATTATTCAGAGTTAAAAAAACAAAGTATCTAGGTGTCATAATTGACGAAAGCATGAATTGGGAAGAGCAACTAAAAGGCGTAAAGCGAAAGATAAAAGCGGTTTAGGGGCGATATTTAAACTCAAAAACATCATTTCCCAGAAACAATTGACAACTGTTTATCGAGCATCAATTGAAAGCCATCTGAGATATTGCAGCGTCATTTGGGGAAGTCTGTCAAACTCTAAAATGGAATTCCTACAGAGGTTGCAAAACAGGGCACGCAAACTAATTGAATCTGCAATGCACAAAGATGGCTGGGTATGTGATTGGCTCAATGTGCAAAATCTAATAAAATATATCAGGCTAATTTCTATATACAAAGTAAACAATGGACTCTGCCCAGAGAACCTCAAAAATAAATTAACTCCTTGGTCGAATATTTCGAAATATAACACAAGAAAAATTGAAGATTTCGAAATTTCTCAGCTTCGTCTTGAATATAGCAAAAAGTCTTTTGGATACCAGGGAGCAAGTACCTGGAACGAGATCCCAAAACAAATACGAGATTCTGCCTCATTAAGCTTCTTTAAAGTAAGATTAAAGGAGTTCTTGAGGTAGAACGACGCAAACACGACCCCTTAGAAGAGCAGCTTCATTTTTATTTAGTTAATTTGTTAAATAGCTGATAGGAAATCGTGTTTAAATAAGAGTAAAGAGATCAATAAATGAATAAATTAATAAATGAATAAATGAGTAAATGAATAAATGAATAAATGAATAAATGAATAAATGAATAAATGAATAAATGAATAAATGAATAAATGAATAAATGAATAAATGAATAAATGAATAAATAAATAAATGAATAAATGAATAAATGAATAAATGAATAAATGAATAAATAAATAAATGAATAAATGAATAAATGAATAAATGAATAAATGAATAAATGAATAAATGAATAAATGAATAAATGAATAAATGAAAAAAAAGCTGAGAAATTTCTAGATATCTACATTTTGTTAATGCACCTCAATACACAACTTTCCGATTTTATGTTTCCTATATTTACTGTTGTGCATTTCTTGTAGGTCTAGCAGCTCAGATTAATCCACAATTAGCACTTAACACAATCAGCAAAGTTGGCGCAAAGATAAACATCCAACAAGATGTGAACGTTAATAAGCAGGCGGCACAAACAACTGGCGCAGGAGCATCCAGTGGCGCTGCGTCTGGAGCTAGCGGCACTTCAACAGCAGGCGCTGGGTCTGCTGCAGGGGCTTCTAGCTCATCTACGTCAACTGCAACTGCTGGTGCAGCCGCTAGTGCCACTGCAACCGCAACCGCAACATCAAGTAAGTGGATATAGTTCACCCATTTTAAGGTGCAGAGAGTATTTATGTCAAAAATAAAGAACATTTTTTTAACAGTGCCTGATATCAAATGCTTAGAATAAAAGACCAGTAAAGACCAACAAAAGGATATTTCCTTGGCACAGACATTTTTAGGCAGAAACTAAGCACATACCAAGGATGAATTTGTTTATCGCTATCCATATATATTCCAAGTATTAAACTATTGGATTATCAACTTAGAATCTAAATATTTCTCTTTTTTTGTCGTCAAATCCAATGTTGGGGGCACCACCCCATCCCTTCTTTAGCTACACCTCTATGAACAAATACTTTCTATCCTACATGCATACACTTGTATGCAATGTCTTCAAACGCATTGAACTAAATGTCTCTTTTCCAGTAACAAAGTACGTTGCAGTTAAATTCATCAACAATGCACGTTGCTGTGTCAAAATTATTTCTGTTCTTGGGCACGAAAAAGAGTACCCATTAAATGCAAAATCATTGAAACTAAAGATCGTGTTCAGACACAAGGACGAGAAGAAACAACCGCAAATGGTCACTTTCCAAGGAGTTGATGTCAGTGGGGCTGGGAGAATTGTCAAGTTTGATGGTCAGAAGTCAATATCATTTAGACCTGTCGCAGATGGAGATACATACATAAGTGTTCTTGTGACGTCAGAAGATGCTCCTGGTAAGCTAATTGCTCTTGAATCGTACGATTCATTCCTGGGAGATGAGGGGTGGGGGTTCAAAAGTTGGGAATGGTGATAAGTTTCATGGTCATCACATATGAAAAAGACATCCTATCAATAAGTTTGCATTTTGTCAGTAACATTGCTGCTAAAGATGAATAGAAAAGATTTGGATTTCAGCATTAGACCCTAGAAATAGAACAAACAGCGAATTTCAAATAGCTTCGAACATTGACATGAGTGCTTCAATTCAGCATTACTGGCTTCAAATTAAAAAATTGTCAACTGTGTCTTCATGTTATCCAAAAAATAAATACTTTGATTTAGACCATTTAAAAGACACAGACCACTACATTTTATCTTTCTATCTTTCCCCCCGTCTTTTTTAAGTCTTCGTCCCTTGTCTCCTATGATGGTGACGTTTTTTCGACTCTCTGCATTATTATACCGTGTATTGTTATGTCCCATGGCTACTGTCATTGATTTACTATTACTTTGAAAATCGATTGCTTACATTCGCCTAGAATAAAATGCACAACAGCTGAAGTTTTCGATTCTATAATGAACATTAATCATCTACTTTCAGAACCAAAGATTATCCAGACAGAGAAAGTTAAAGTCACACAAAACGGTAAGGCAGTTTCTTATGACGTGGACACTAAAGTTGTCGATAATGACGCTTCTGGAGAGACTGAAAAAAACAAACCTAACATAGTTACTGACCGGCTAACCAAACAGCCGCCTCTTTTGGACCAACAAGGTGACAGAGTGACTCAACTTTTTCCTAACAAAAATGAACCAGTGATAACCAATTCCGCCAACCCAGCCAATCCTGCTAATCCGGCCAATCCAGCCAATCCAGCCAATCCTGCTAATCCGGCTAATCCAGCTAATCCAGCCAATCCGGCTAATCCAGCTAATCCAGCCAATCCTGCTAATCCAGCCAATCCGGCTAATCCAGCAAATCCGGCTAACCCAGCCAATCCGGCTAACCCAGCCAATCCGGCTAATCCAGCCAATCCCGCTAATCTACTAGTTCAAGCTAATGATGCCATCCTTGCTAATCCTAACAATGCAGGGCCAGTGCTTTTAACGGGTGCTACATCGAGTGCTCTGAAGACTGGACTACAGGGTACATTTTACGTTGATAATAATGGAAAACTAAGGATACATCCTTCTGCAGTTCACGGGGATGACGTAATGGGTACTCATAACGTTCATGGCCAGAAGGTTCTTGATGTGAATGGTGTACATAATGTTGATGCAAACGGGGCTATTGGCCATGTTGTTAGCAATGGTAACGCCATAGACGGCAATGACTTCATCCTATCTGACGATTACAGCAAACTTAACGCTAACCTGGGAGTAACTGCTCACCGTATTGTCAATGAAGTTGGCAACCCAATCTTAGCGGCCGATTTTCCTGGAGATGGGTTGAAGATTATTGATAGGGTCGGAAGTCATGTGTTGCATAACACTAATCATTTACCGACTGTTAATAAAATAGCTGCAGGTCAGTGCAATTCGATCTATAATCTCCGCCTGTGTTTGCATCTTTAGCCTACTTACATTTCTACAGTTCCTAACTTGCTAATCAATTTACTTGCCTACTTACGCCTTTTGAGTTCTTGATTTGCGATATTTCTTTGACAAGAAAACTGACAAAATATGCAGAATAATCGAATTTGCCTCGTTGAAATCCATTCCATTTCATTTTAATTCTAGAGCCCTTTAGCAACAGTGTCCCAAAGCCAAGCGAATAACAGGCTTCTCAATGATTCTGCTTATCAACGATTTATTCTCGTTTTTCTTATCACTTTTATCTTCTATTTTATCAAATAAAGTTTTTAAATCACTTTAGCATATTTAAATTTGAAAAACAGTTTTTCACTGTTAAAAACATCAATTAGCCAGTGTTTCAATGCTTTTTCTAGAACCGTCTCAGAGTTTTTTTTTACTTCAATCGTGAAACAAATTTAGTTTTTGTTCTTAACAATCTACTTTGTTTGTAAAATTTCGAAATGTGTTTCATTAATGGCTAAACCAGGGCCCACACCACCAGGTGGGGTCGGAGGGGCCATTGCCTTCTCATTTTTTGGTAAGCAAAAATATTTCCAAAGAGGCCCTGTTTTGAAGCACTAAATTCAAGTTCGACTTATTGAACCTGGCCCCTCCAGCTTGAAATTTTAGGCGTGAGCCCTGTAAACGTTCCACCCAAGCAACAAATAAAAGCCATACCAAGGCCTTTAGAACTTGATTTTGCTTTCAAAGCATAAATTCAAGAACTTGGCTGAGAGTGGTTGCTTGTAAGTGAGTGTGCCGCGAAATTTCTGCGCATTGCCTCGCGTTTTGTTTCCCACAGCAGACGCTGATCTGTAATGCGGACCCGTTGCGAATTCAAGCTCAAGTTACGCATTGGCGCGAAAACTGTTTACGTGTGCTGACGTCAGTGCGTATTTTTTGCATAGAACACAATTAATTCTTTTAAATACATTGCCACTTTGCGCAATCCTGCTTTGAAGGCTCCAAAGTTTCTTATGTTGTGAGCATGACGTCATGTCTGCACTAGATAGTTTTCGTGCTAATGCTACGTAACGCCTCGATGCAAAACATTTCGCTTACAAGACTGCGCATGATTTTTGACGCAAGAGCACTTGACCTAGTGCCGACATGACAGTTACGCTCTGAAAGGCAAAAGAAACGATTGGAGTCTTCACAAGTACAGACTCCGCATGAGGTATGTTTCACGTATCCGCTTCTCCTATTTATGGGTATAAGTAGTTCATCAGATCTTCCTGTTGGGTGCCGAGTAGTGGCAAACGTAACCATGATAGTACATCTGATACTTTCAGCTGACAGAAATTCTTATTTGTTATAGAAAAGTTGAAAAGGCTTTCTTAAGACATTAAACTTTAAAAAATTGATAATCTTCTGACATATTCAAATTAAATTCTGAAAGCAAAAACATTTCTTCTTACAAACAGACTCAACGACAGAAACTGTAACAGCAACTGACGGGACGTTGTCGCAACTGAAAGCTCCTGAGACCGTACCTCAAGTGATAATCCCATCCGCCTTGCAGATGGCACCATCTAAAACACTTATGATCATTGCAGATCCTACGCATCAAATTGCTCATGTTGGCAGTCGGGTTGACCACTCCTTGAGTCATGGAGCCACTCTTGCTACCCCCATAAACTTAGTTTCTAAGCCCCTGGTCGATCACCGTAAACAACCGATCCATCATTCTGTGTCTACAACACAGCCACATAACATAAACATACTAGTATGTCCAGGTACTTGTATTGGGCGATGCGCAGGGAACTGCCCACAACAATGCTGTCAGGCGCAGGAGCATGCTAAGAACAATAACCACAATGTAGTTGTTTGCCAAAGGCCTTGCATTGGCAACTGTACGAGCACGTGTCCGGCTCCTTGCTGTCAAGTGACGCAAGCACAGGTTAATTCTGCGCAAAACAGCCCGTCTCATTCTGTTAGCTTTTATGGACATGCGCAGAACGCACCAACAACTCAAATGGGTGTTCCTTCCCAGCAAGCTGCCGGAGTTTTGTGTCAGGGGCAAGAACCTTGTCACCAAGCAACATATGCGCAAAATCAGGGAACTATCGTTTCACAAGGCAGTTTTGTGATTCATCCAAATGGACAGGTAACGGGTGCCAAGAAACATTTGCCTAAGCAAAAAGGAGCTCAGATAAGGATCCAGATTGTCTCTCCAAATGTAGCACTAAAAAGGAAGTCCGAAAATCATCTAGCGGCAGTAAAAAAACATACATTGTCAAGCGTTAAAATAGGGGAAAAGAGACATAATACAGGTATCAAGAAACAGCCAGTTTTTAATTCAAGGTATCAGCAATTTGCTTCAAAGTTGTCAAAAATGAGGACAGTTATTGCTCGACCGATTAAACGAAGTGACTTGACAAGAACAAGCAAGGGAAAATACAAGAGTAAGGCAAAAAGAAAATCTAAAAAGCTAAAGAAAAATTTCCGGTCGAGCAATAAAAGAAAACGTAAAGTGCAATCTGGTAAGATCAAGCATCGATATCGTCGCTCTTGTGAATGCCAAACAGTTTGCAAAAAGAGTGGCATTACTACCCCAGGTGATGACGGCTGTGTGACGAATTGTGTAGGTTGTCCGAATGGCTACGAAAAGTATCGGAAAAATAGCTTAGCACAGAATACTGACCGTCAAGCTGTATCAGAAGATAGTTTGATTGACACAGTTACTGACAATGCTGACGAAGAAGAAGAGCTCGTTGATTACGTCAATGAAGATGATGATCATGTGACAAAAGATGTGACAGGCACAAAGAAGAGTCTGCCGTCAAAGTCAAAGGAAACAAACAGAAGGACCTTTTCCGAATATAAAAAAGATGATGTCAAAAAAGCTACTCTGGGTCAAATGAAAAAGGCTAGAGGCCAAAGAGTGGAAGATAAGAAAGAGAGGTCAAATGTCAAAATAGAAAAACCAAAGGAACAAAGTGGTAGAGCATCTTTAGAGAAAGGAAAGAAAAAAGAGGAAAGTGATGCAAAGAAAGAAGATATTGATAGTTCTGAATTTGGCGACTCACTTAGCCAAAAAATGGTAGATGAAGAAGAAGAGATAGAAGATGCCCCTGAGAATGAAAAACAAGGTGAAGAACTTGTTAAGGATGAAGAACATGAAGTTGAGCTTATGAACGACAAGAAGAATAGTGAAGCACATGAGAATTCAGATGGTAACAAGTATAAGAAAAACTTAAATTCCGTGAAAGGTTCCGACACATCAGGTCATAAAAAGTCTTTGAAAGGTTCTAATGAGAATGAAGAAAAATTTAAAGAATTTGAGGAAGCTGAAATCCTGGATGACAGTGACGATGAAACGATAAAAGAAGGCGAGAAAACATTGGAAAAAACAGTTGAAACAAAGGAGTTCAAATCTTCAGATGATAATGCTGTCCATTATAATTTCACCAATGCAGATAGTGTTGAAGAAAAAGTTGAGATCGTTGATGGAGATGAGAATGACAGCGACCAAAAGGAAAGCGAATTTTCAAAATTTAATTCAAATAAAAGTAAAACAGAAAGTAAAGATGTAGAATCTGAAGGTGGCGAAAAATCAAAATTGGTAGAAGATGATATTATTGAAGATTCAGAACACTTTTCCGAAGATGAATCTAGTCAAGATGATGATCTTATCTTCAAATCAGGCCAGTCAGTTACTCGTGTAGCAAATAAGAAGAAAGGTCGAGAAGATAAGAATAATCACGAGGAAGAAAGTAAGTCTTCTCGAAAAGAAGAAGCTAAGATTGACAGCTTGAAGGACAAAACTGAAGAAAGTACATATCATACGGAAAATAAGGCAAATGCTGTCAAAGATTCGAACAACGTGAATAAGGAGCTTGAAGACACAAAGAAAAATTCGAAAGATAATGAAAAGGATTCAAAAGTCGATGATAAAGATTACAAAGAAGATGATAAATATGACAGTAAAGACAAAGAGTCTAATCAAGACAGCAAGAAAGATTCTGAAAATTCCAGTCAATTGAAGGTGGAAAAGAAAACCGATGAAGGAAGCAGCAGTGACAAAGGAACAAGTAATGATAAAGGAGCAAGCAGTGGTGAAGGAGCAAGCAGTGGTGAAGGAGCAAGCAATGACAAGGAGGAGGGTTCAAAAGAAAAACCCGAGCTCATTTCGATCAACGTTGAGCAACCGTTATCCATTGCTGCAAATGAAAATAAACACAGAACTGATGAGAACGCCAAGCAAAAGGGGGCAAAAAGCAGCAAAAGTAAATGGCATAGTGCAACTTCAAAAATTCTACCGGTAAAGAATTTAGAGAATAACACGCAAGCAGTCAAAAATGTTGTTTCACAGAAAGCACTGTCTAGCAACAGTGAATTACCACAGGAAAAGTCTAAGCATACAAAAGCTAAAGAATCAGAGAAAGCCAATCTGAAAACAGACAGCAAACAGATTCCTAAACAGGAATCTGGTGTTTCAAGTAAGGAAGAAAAGCCAGGTAGTTCATCAGACAGTATTCAGAAATCATTGCAGAGTGTTTATGCTGATATTGGTACATTTGATAGTACTGGTGATTATGAGAAAAAGTTTTTATCTAAAAAGGATCCAGAAGAAAAGATAGAGAAAAGTGGAGCTTTGGAAAATGATAAATCCAAGTCTATTGAAAAAATAATTACCAACGAAACAGCTTCAATTCGCGGGGACGATTCAAGCGCTGCATTAGCTAAATCTTTGAAAAATAGTGAACAAATCACCCGACCTACTTCAATCTTGCAGAATTTTAAAACAGGCGGTGTTACGTCAGATACAGGGTTTTTTATGGATGGGACATCAAATCACGAGTCAGCAAATCTTGGTAAAAGTGCCGAGAAACGACCTGAGGATAAAAAGATTGAAACAACGGAAAAGGAAATGATGGCAGAAAATGAAGTCGTGACGGATTCAAATAAGATGGCAAATATCACAGGAAAACAAGATGTGAATATTGATAAGTCACCTGATCAGAGTAGCAGTGGAGATGATACAACATACGTCAAGCCAACTGAACCTACATTGCTAACAAATGTACAGAATTTGAATGCTACTTCTGCAAATGATAAAACGCTCAATGATTTCAAAGGCTTTCAGCCGACGCCGCCAATAACTTTGAAAGATTTCAAAACTGACGACAAGAGACCGGATGAAGTAACTATTCACGAAAATGTAGGAGATTCTGAGGATAGTGCAGTGATAACAGCAACAGCACCAGAAAAGAATGATTTTGGAAATGAGACATCTCGTGATGATGGCTCAAATGATAAGATGGAAGTGAACCATGGTTTAACTTATAATGATGTACCACCCCGAGGTAGCAACGACAGCAACATGGAGTTTGTAGGTGAAAGTAAGCAAATAACGCCTTTCAACGGGGAAACAAGGGATGATAACGTAGCAGATGGTGAGTCAATGACTGCAGTTGATGACCTTAATGTAACGTCCAGCAGTCAAAATAATATCAGTGAAGATGAGAAGAAACTTAATTCTGGAGAAAATGCCGAGAAGAGTACGAGCAAGGAAGATGAAAGTACTGGGGAACAGAGAATTGGGATAGAGAGCATAGTGAAGACTGATACGAATACTTCTGACTCCAAGATTAAAGATGATGACAAAAAGGAAGAAACGGAAAAAGAGGAAGAAAAGAAAACAGAGGAAGAAACGAAAAAGAAGGAAGAAAAGAAGAAAGAGGAAGAAACGAAGAAGGAAGAAGAAAAGAAGAAAGAGGAAGAAAGGAAGAAAGAGGAAGAAAAGAAGAAGGAAGAAGAAAAGAAGAAAGAGGAGGAAAAGAAGAAGGAAGAAGAAAAGAGGAAGGAAAAAGGAAAGAAGAAAGATAAAGAAAAAAATAGAAAGGAAGGAGAGAAGATAGAAACAAACAAAACAAAAAGTCAAAGCAATAAGGAATCTTACAAAGAAAGCAAGAATTCAGCAGAAAAAGAAAAGGCTAATAAAGTTGATAAATCTGAGAAATTGGAGTCAGCTTATAGAGAAATTGGCTCAGGTGATACTTTAGATGGAGATGAAAGTACAACAAACTTCAGTCCTGTAAATGTTTTTACAGATGTTGATAGCAATGGTGACTTAGTGGAGGTAGAAAAGGATGATCCGACTGGTTCCATAGTCACAATGACGGTTGATCAAGAAGCTATGGGTGAGGATGCAGGTGGCGATAATCGGGAAGGTCTAGAGAATGGAGATGCTAGGCATGAACTTGGGTCGGATAGTGAAGAAGATGAAGTAAAAGAAGTGGCTAATCGCCTGTGGGGTAGACCTGTTCACTCTGCACTATCTGAAACCGAGGATGGTTTAGATGCCGACAAAGAGGCCGTGGAATCGTACACTAGTGAACAGAACAATGATGAGATGAGTCTCGATTCGCTTGCAAAAATACTGGATGATCTAGATAAGAGTGTCGATTCGATCAAGCCAAGGAATATGACAGTGGATAAGTTTGTCAAGGATGAAAATGATGGAAAGAAAGGGAAGGATTCATCGATTAATGATAAAAGAGGTTCAAGTAGATCGAAGGATGATAAAAAGGCTGGAAATCGAGAGGGCAAAAAAGGGAAAAAAACGGAGTCTGATGAAGTTGACCAGAGTAAATCAAAGCAAAGTAAGGCTGCTGGAGTAAACAGACAAAAGCAGACAAAGGCTCTTAAAATGAATCTCAAGAAGCCAAAACAAGTGAAAGGTGTTAACGTAAATCAGAGCCAATCTGCTAGGCCGAAACACAACACCAATAAAAATAAAAGTAAGACAATCAAACTTATAGCGAAAGCTGGAAAGGTTATTGATTCTGATAAAAAGCAAAAATTGAGTGACAAAGAAGAAAATGGGAAACTGAAAGATGTGAAACCAGATAAGGGATTAAACGAAGTGAAACATGTACATAGCAAGAATGATGGTATCACAAAAGAAACACAGAGTATGAAAGATGATTCTAATTCAAACAAAGCGAAGAGCAATGACAATGATGATGACTTTGTCACGGCTGTAGATGACGGTCAAGCTGCCGATCAAGCAGTTGAAGTAGTCGAGCCTAACGATGTTATTATGTTCACAAAAGATGCAGACTCTAGTAAGAATGATTGGTTTGAAAAGGTTATTAAGAAACCAGCGGGCAGTCATCTTAAAGGAAAGCACACACCACCTAGAAAGGAAAGACTGGGCTACGATTTGGAAACGGAAGATGGCCAAGCAATGTTTGAAGGAAATTTTGATACTGATGATCTGAATGTTGATGCACAGGGGAAGGATACTGATGCACCGGAGGAAGTAAAAAAAGCAAAAGAAAGCTTTATAACACAGGTTTCAAGTCTCGATGAACCGCTGTATGACGAACAAATGAAGTCTATAAATAAGGCGTTGGTGAGTGATGACGATGTTCAGTTCGAGCCTGGAAGCAAGCACTTAGAATCGAATCTGTTCGATCTTCCTGACGAGAGAGATGACGTTGCAAATCAAGTAAAACAGAGCACTTCACAGACCATGAATAAAATTGCCCAGACGCTAAAAATGGAAAATATGGTGGAGAATAAGAATTCCTTCCCAGATGATGTAGTGAATTCCAATTTTCTTAGACAGAAGCTTCCAGAAGAAGAAATAAAGGCTGAAGTTAAGAGTGCTAACGGGGTTGAGGATGAGCAAAGTTTGTCCTATTATCCAGAAAAGCAGTCATACGAGGAAAGCAATGGTGATGTCAAGCATGCAATCCCATCAGCTGCACGTAAACAAACGACAAAACACTCGGGTGATTCCAAACACGTTGGCGTAGAGGAAAGTGATTTTGATGGTGGCGATGAGTTCTTGAACCCGATTCCAAAGTATCTGAAAAGTGAAGCAGCTAAGGCGAGGCAAGCTGTCCTTGCAAATGGCATGAAGAAGGTAAATCAAAAGAGCGGCCTAAGTGTTGTATCGCCAAACAAAGTCAAGGATAATAAAAGATTGAATCTTCTAAAGAAACCCTTCACAGGTGTTACAAAGAAAGTTAACAATGTAAAACCCAAACCTGTAAATAAGCCTAATGGAAAACCTATTGCTCCAAATCTGCTGCACCAGCAACCGAAAGGTAATCCTTCCGGGAAATCATCTGAAAAATCTTCTAAAAATGTCTCTACCAATCGCAATCTTAAGACGAATGGTTCAAAACTTGCTAAACTAATAAAGCAAGCCCTTAAGGAAAGCAATCCTAAAGGCAGAGCAAAGGCTCAGAAGATAAAGAGATTGAATGATTCTTTAAACGTGATTGATGAGATGGAAATGCAGATCGATAAGGAACTTGCAAAACCAGATTCTGCAGTTGTAAACGAAGAGCCATCTACAGAGTTGGCAAAAATCACCGATTCGGAAGACCCCTTGAATAACAACGAGCCATCAACATTAGCTGTGTCCCCCACTGAATCAATAACACTTAAAAGTCTGCTCCCAGAATATGGTGCTGACACACCCGGAGTATCCGCAACTGCTATAAATAATCAAAACTGGAAGCCCAGGCCGGCATTTCCAAGTCCGTATCTGACAGAAAGGAAACTGAAGTCAGATGTACTTAATGACATGTACTCGAAAGATCATTTCCACAGACTGAAACAGGCGAAAGCATTGCTACAGATGCAGAAATACGAGGCAGACAATGCTGTTAACAGAGTCAAGGATATTCAGTCAAAATCAATGAATGATATATTGAAATTGTCGATGGGCAGGCAGCAAGCTTTTATAAAAAAGATAGCTGATAAGTACGAGAAAGACTACTACTCCCCATCACAATCCGCGGGCGATGAAGAAACCGATCATGCGCCTGCGTCAGTTGTGCAGAACGACAGTGATAAGGAGGCAGAGAATGATATCCCATTAAGTAAGCTGACAGACTTATTGAACGATGAACAAGTCGATGGGCCTAAAGCTTCGAACATGATTGAAGCCGAAAACAGTCCTGAAGAAGACGATTCGCGCCCAGTTATTGTACAGAAAGATGACATCACAGAATTAGGTGCAGATTTGCCTGATGATGCGTCGGATGATGAAGATCAAGAAGAAGGTCTGCGAATGGATTCCGATGACAATGACAATGAACTTGAATCGCAAGACAACGAGCGAATACGAGACATGACGGAAAACAACGAGGCTGATGTGGGTAAGGAAGACGAGGACATGGACGAAGATGAAGAACCTTCCGATGACGAGACAAGCGATGACGAAGATTCTGAAAAAGACTCGGACAGCGACGACTAACGGGTGAAACTAGGCTTTCAACAGAGGAACCTTTTCTTCTCTAATGTTAGCATTACACCTCATTCACATCTTTAAAGATGAATATAGCTAAAATTAGAAAATTCCTGCCAAGTGGGGCTCATATTTCAAGTTTGAGGTTTTGATGCTACCATTAGATAGCATTACCCTCCTTTTGCATATCGATTGAAAATGCTCTTGTTTCGATTCGGTATTATCAAATTTATGCACTATTCTAATTTTTGCTAAGCAAGAAGTATAATTTTCTGATTTAATCAGTTTAACATTTAAACATTGCATGTTTCTTATGTTTAAAACAGGTTTGTAGTTATACACCGAGTATCATGTGCTTTAATGCTTTAGTATAACGCGTAATTTGCCTTTGAAAAAAACCCTTATATTTAGGTAAAATTAGAAGATTTAGAGCTAGTTGTTTGTCTATGAAGTAAGTAACGTCTTAAAGAGGATTTTTGAAGTGAAAAGTTTAGCATGTGGCTTGTGATATGACCATTTTCACTCCACTACCATTTTAGACCGTGATATCTTCTCGAGGTGATATCTTATGAGTATCTTTGGAGTTAATCACATTCCTAGAACGAATAAAAAAGTCGTTCTAAATGCAAATTTGGGAAAGATAGGTATTTTTTGATCAAAACAATTTAGCTTCGATACATTTGCCAGTCTATATGCTGATTCAGCTCGGTAGATGCAATATTTATTCCTTTTTTATATCTAACCATCGAAAACCACCAATCGATTTCTTGTTATAGACCAATGTGACTTCCTGCCAGAGCATCAAAGATTTCATAGCATTGTGCCCGCATGCCTTTTACTTCTTCAATGCCAAAGCATCTAGGTTTAGTTGGCAAAAGCAATGACTACTTTCGATTATCGATCCTCTCTTGTTTTCAAATATAAGCTAGTCGGTTTAATCTAGTCTGGGAAATGTGTGCCCTCCAGATGAACATTAATGGTCTGACTTGATAAGCAATTTTTCTTGCATGAAAATTTGGGCCTAGTTTTGTAGGTAAAAACATGTTTATGCGTTTCGTACTAACTTCATTTGAAATGTGATCATAAATTGTATGGATATCGCAATGCATCATGGGGAGTAAAAGCTCCTTCGCGTCATTGGTAGGCATTGAAACGCAAGGCTTAACAATTGACAAGATTATTAACTAAACCCACAATTTAATAGTAATATTAATCATTCAAAATAATATGTACCTTTAGTAGTGATGAATGTCGATAGCTTTAGAAGAGATTGTATCAAATATTAGGCTTAGCACTAGCATCGTTGTCTCATTTTTTTATCCTTTTCACCAAGTTGATACTTAAAAGCATTAAAAACCACCAGAGTTGATACTTAAACCGCATTCGATTCATACCGTGATTACACGAGGTGATTACACTGTCTTGTCTGAAATGTGTTCGAAATCCTCGTGTAAACGTTTAAGCTGTTGATTGTGTAGTTCTTTATTTTTCAATCTCCAAGCGTCTGCCACATCAACTTTTGAGAGGCTATCAATTCAGAAATGATACCCTTAAAATTAGCTATTAGTTAAATATGTTTTTGTCTGTAGAATGAGATAGAA
Organism: Rhopilema esculentum; assembly: GCF_013076305.1. Next base: position 6,170,834 of record NW_027020025.1, on the reverse strand, counting down.
TTTTGAATGTTACGGTCGGACATTATTTATAACGTATTCAAGGTTGCTGGAAATGGGAAAATAAATCCCATTACTTTCCCGACAGAGTGTATCAGTAGATTCGGTACTCTACTTGGAACATATCCCCCCTTCCTCCACTCATGATAAAAAGCTCTTTCCAAACTTACTAAAGCAAACGTTGTTAATCCATCAGCTGCTAAACCCTAAAAGCCTGCCTGTAGACTCCAACGTGAAATCTACTTTTCTTATAGTTGTGTCGCACGCAGGCTACGCATGAAAGGCTTATCGAGTTGAGTAACACGATGATTGTTACGATCAATGGTAGAATGGGAGGGGATGGGTGGCTGGGGCTATAAGCTATGCTGAAATAATCATTGTTCCTTTTTGCTAATACTCTGGCGATTTCAGTGACAACCAACGTCTTTCGCCAACCAATGTGAAGAAGACTGGGAGCTTCACACACAAAAGCACTCTTTAGAAGCCCTTTATGATTATGATAAGGTCTTTGATGTTTGTTGTTTTATGGAACTATTGGTATTCACATAAGTATCAATGTGAACGTTCCCAAACATTTTTGTATCAATCCTTGCAGCTTGTGACCAAGTTCGGTCAGGTTGTTTATGATGCCATAGCCCCAGTGAGCTTAAACATTTTTAGTATCCCAAGGACAGTTTCAGTTCTTAAAGGCTGACAGTAGAACAAAAAACCGAACGTTAGGGTTCCAAAGAAAACTACAAGGGCTCCGCTTGTTGTTTATGATGCCATAGCCCCAGTGAGCTTATTTCTTGCCAGGAATGCAGGAATGCTTGAAATGCTTTAAGGAAATGAGAGCCACCTTTTGAAGCATACTAGCCCTCCTATTCAAAAGGTTAGAAATGAAATATATTGTCTATAAGCGTGAGTTGAGGAGGATTATTAGACCCCCTGTTCAAAGGCCAGCTCCTTTCGTTGTTAAAGTTTTTTGGTGGAACTTCTGCTTAAAGCCTATTTCTGAATATTTGGCGGATACTATGCAAGAAATATATTGAATGGTTATTTCTTTTTCTTTGCAGACTGCGACAGCCCAACTACAGGCGGCAACGCTAATGGTGCTTGCTGTGTTTTCCCATTCATTTACAAGGACACATTGTACGATAAATGCACAAAGCATGATAGTAACAGACATTGGTGTGCTACAACCTCCAATTATGATTTAGATAATGAGTGGGGCAATTGCCTTTGTAAGTATCATCCGCCAAATTGGTATCTTGCTTATGATTCTTAATATGACAGAGTATCAGAATCCGAAGTATTCATTTCATCATCGCTTTTCAAAATGACCATTTGATATCATCTAATAGAAAAGGTTATAACGTTTTACAAGGTACATAACTGGAGTGCTATAAAATATCATAAAGCCACTTACACTGTAATTTTAAAGCTAAAGTAATGCTATATACTAAGCAACGTCAACAAGTAGTTTAGTTTCGCAAGCTACAGAATAAAAAACATAGCGCAACGCATCTAGCTCTGTGATGTCATCCAATACTTACTGTACAGTTGCGAATATGATAAAATGTACCACACAAAGGATTGTTAAATATTTTTCGATATAATATTAAAGGTGTATTGATATGATGATAGTTACTTTTGCTATTTTGCTATGTTGATGTTTTTCAAAGGAATTAAACAATGTTTTTTAAGCTGACTTCACCGTTTTATTCCATTTACTCTGCCAAATTAAGCCTAATTCAACAATAACTGATCTTAAGAAACGAATATTTCTTTTTCAGCAATTATGTACACTCCGCCAGCACCACCACCACCTCCTCCTCCACAGCCTGTTGAGTTGTTGATATCAACTATTCCTGATCAAGCGCCTTCCTGTCCGCCCCTGTGCTCACACCATTGCTTGCCAATTTGCCCAGACGGTTGTTGCAGTGATCAATCTACTCAAACAGTTTCTGTGCCACAGACCCCTGCACCTCATGTAGTAAATGTTGCTGCTCCACCCCCGCCACCTCCTCCACCACCTCCTCCTCCACCACCACCACCGCCACCTCCTCCACCACCACCGCCACCGCCGCCACCACCTCCTTCTCCTCCACAACCATATATAGCAATTGCTTCACCACCACCACCACCTCCAGTACTGTCAATACCCGTACCGCCACCTCCCATGCCACAATATCCACTACCACCACCACCACCACCTCCTCCTCCACCTCCACCGCCACCGCCACCTCCACCTCCACCTGCATACCAAGCTGCATCTCCTCCAGCATACGCACGTCCTTACTACCCTACTTCTGGCTATGCCAGACCTTCATCATATGTCAGCTCTTATTCATACAATATCAACACACCCTGTCCATCTTACTGCATGAACCGATGCACTTACAATTGTCCTCCACATTGCTGCAGTGGCTATCCTTCAAATTATGCACGAACGAATGCCTTCAATCAATATGCATACCAACGGCATAAAGTGGCCCGAGCTAAACCTCGCTTTCCATTTCGCAAGAGAACGCAGATGAGACAAAGCTTACTCAAGCGTATGTAGTTTCTTACACCAGCGAATCTTATCAAGACTTGTAATATTTTAAAGGTAGTGTCCTAGAACGAGCCTACTTTTGATACTCAATTTTGACCATATGATCTGAAAGAACGGCATAAAATACCTCTTGGTAGGCAAAATCAGTCAGATATGTTCAAAACTGAGCGAGATATGGCCGATGAAAGATTTCAGGCCTGGTTCATAAAGTTATGAGCCAACACATGTTATGGCCTTCTATGGACACATTTTCTGCAAAACTATGATTCACTCCTTTTGAGAAGCAATAACTGTTCAGTCAAAACATTTGCAGAGAGTTATTAAGGCAAAATTATAATGGTTCTAAAGCAAAGTTGTATTTTATTCTTTGTGTATTGTATAAGCTATTTTTATTGCAGCTTGTGGCGGAGGAGTACCCACCCTAGGAGGAAATGGGAGAGGAGACTGCTGCAAATTCCCGTTCATATATAAAGGTGTTTTACATCATCAATGCACCTTCGCAGATGCCACGGACAGCTGGTGCTCGACAACCACTAATTACGATAAGGACAGAAAATGGGGATTATGTGTATAGACAGGTAACTAGCAATGTAAACATTTCAAAAATGATTACAGTTGGGATCAATGCCTTTGTGAGTAGTTGAGTATCGGCGATCGGGTAAATTCCTGTTGGTTTTATCAAATAATATGTTATTGTTACCTTTCACAATCGACAACAAGCGACTAATTCTAAACGAGTTGTCAATTATGAATGCATTGCAGAACCTGTCCAGCATGAACAGATTGTTCAAAATATTTTAGAGTATTATACCTTTAACCTAAATATTGACCCATCCCCACCCAGAACATTTACATTAATTTTTAGGAGAACTAAGAGCTAAAAAACCAATCTTAGCTCCCTTTGTGCTAAAAAATTCATAATTCAAAGAAATATATGTAAAACCTTCGACGTACTAAAACTAGTAATTGTGTATACAGTAAGCAATTATATGGAGATACAGTTTTTTGGACTTCAGTGATAATTTAATATGGGTGCAGCATCATCCATACCTTTTATGCGCTCTCAATTCTGATTGGCCTATTTCAACCCAGTAGTGGTGTATAAATTGTTTGCTTTGAATTTCCGATTATCATTCAGACGTTTTGTTTTTCAAAAGTAATGCAAATTCGCTTTTTCAGGTCGCTACCAGGCAATGAACAGTACCACATCTTCTTGAACTGGGATCCAGAAATATATCTGGATAGGCAGATGGATTTTGTCAAGCGAATTGAGTTATATCTGATGCAATACAGATATAAATGACAATATGATTAAATACAATTAATTGCATGCAGACGCTTTAAAACATCGTTCATATGGTACATGTTTTCGTCAAATACCAAAATGCCTCTTAGAAGTTTCAATGATCTTTGGAATCAGGTACGATTTCGTAGCTCATAGTGATCTTCCCAAATGTACCATAAAAGAAATCCTGCTGCTGTATTATTTTCTTAGAAAAGTAGATTATATTAGAGTAGGTTTATCAAGCCAAACATACAAATCCTAAGGCATCTAATTAAGCCATGTTACATCGTTAGTTGAAAAATCAAAGACCGCCACAAGCAAGAATTTCAAACAGACGTTGCTTCCAGAGAATCAGGAAAAGAATTTTCCCTATGCCAATACTTTTCTAGCATCTCTACCTATTTCATGGACCTTTTCCATAAATCTCCAGATCAGGTAAACTTTGAATTTTTTAATAGAATTCCTATCGTATTATGTCTTATTTCCTTTTTTTGGTACTATTTATTGATGCATCTGTAGATTTGTCGGTCTTGGCAAAGACATGAAAAACCATATAGCTAATATTTTTGTATTTTGATATATCATATCAATCTTATTTTTGTAATTTACAAAAGATACTTACCACTTACCTGACAATTTGTGTTTGTCCTTTTCTTGAATTGTTTGCCATTTGTTACTATGGTTCACGGTTGCCAAAAATAATATGATCTGCCAAATTTCTGGGAAAGAGGCGAAGTTAATAAATTTAACAAAATTTTATCGAAAAATGTCTGCCTAAGTAGAACTGTATCTCTGCTTGTCGTCACCGTGCCTTGGTGCCAGTTAGAGAAGAACCATAGCTTATGCTTGGGTAGCAAATTTATATTCATGTTGCCTTTTGTGCTTAGCGAGATATCGATATGGTATGCACGATCATCACAACAAACCCTGCATTCTCTGCACCACACTGATGGTACGTGCTAAATGTTTATCCAAGGTCAACGTAATGATTTCAATTTCATCAATCGTATATTAAATAAAACCAGAGCATGAATTACCAAAGTTTGATCTCGTTTTCAAATAAGCTTCCCTTGTCTATTTCAAATCAATTTTAAAGGTAGGTTATTATATATTTATGTTAAAGACCCATAGAAACAAAAATAGGTTAACAGATCAACAAAATCATGTAAGGTGGAAAAACGATCATTATGATAAGAAAAGCGTCAAACACTCTAAAAAACATTTAGGAGGCAAAGCTCCTCCAGCCATTCTGCTTGCGCAGCCTCCAAAAAGAGGTGTAATTTATGCATAAACATTCATTAAACGTATCTATTTTTTAAAGACTATTAGAGGTGGCAAGTAACATAAATTCAACTTTTCCCTGTTTTGGACCCAAATTGAATGTCGTGCCTATACCATACAATGTCCTGCGAAAGACTTTTGAATTTCTGAAACAAAAATGTCTTCTTGCTCCAAGTCGTTATAGTGAAAAATAGAACTGTTTAGGCGCAAAAGTGCATAAAACTAGGGTTCATTCATGTGTGATAAAAATGCAGCATGCTAAATACTGCAAGCCTCGAAAACTGATATGTGGTTTAAAGACACTTACGAGACTGAATTTGAATTTTGCCTTCTTCTCTGACTAATCGCTGAGCCTCTGGTACTGGTACTCATGGTAGCAAGGTTCACTTCACTCTAATAAGTCTCTGAAAGAGGATTGCCTTATATGAAGATTGAAATAAGAATTTTGCCTTTTCTTATTGGTATCTTTCTTCTATCTCGACTAAAAATGATGAAACTTTAAAATCTCGAAACACAATTGATAATGATTTTTAAACCAAACCACCACTGGTAGCCGAAAAACATATTTGTACAACCCAAACCTTTTGGATAGCATTTCGCCATAGCTAGCATTTCGGCTCAGCGAGAAAGAATTATAGTTTACCAAGACCCACAGGGGCGAAGCCAAAAAGATTTTTTCGGAAGTTTTTGCCCACAAAAAGGGCTCCAGTACCTTCCCTTTGCTGACGCCCCTGCAGACACGAGGAAAAGTCGTTTATAATCTATTTTCTCCCTATTTCACTTTTTCTAAAAAAAAAAAAATTTTTCGAAACATCCAATTGGACATTGCCTCATATTGGAGAAGAGGCAAAATAAAGATGGTATCGTCAGTTTAATGGGCCTAGCTCGAAATCGCAAAGCGAAGGAAACACTAACACTACATATTTTGAAATTTTTTGACAAGGAAAGATGCCTTTTATACTTCGAAGTGTTATCAGAGGTCACGAATCCGACATACGAGCAGTCTATCCGGCGCTTCATCCTGAAGGTGGTGTACTGACAGCTTCAAGGGACCAAACCTGCAGGCTTTGGGTACCGGGTGATGAATTTGGAAATTTTACTGAGGGACATATATTTTCTGGCCACACTCGGTATATTTCTGCAGTAACAACACTCCCACCTTCAGAAAAGCACCCTCACGGTAATCAATATGATATATTTACGAAATGAGAACCTTTTTAAGCATAGCTAGCAAATTTCATGTTTTCAAACCACCTCTATCTGTTTCCCAGTCTGCAGAGCGTGACAGTTCTCGACAAGATCTTGTGTGTGCAAGAGCAAATATAAATGTGTGCATGTGTGCAAGAGTGCTGACAAAGTGTGCAATGTGTGCACACTGTTCAGTTTTGATCCAATGTGTTCAGCAAGCTTCTAATGGGCAAAGTATTTGTCAATTTGTCTCACAATGAGTGCACTGCAATTATTTCTGCAAAAGTGCTTTCAAGCATTTCACAAAATTGGGTCGACCATATATTTTATATGATTAAATTTCAATTATTTTGACCTCTCTCCCTTGTAGATGGTCAAACTTCTAAATGGGGGTGTGGGATTGAAATGTAACTAAAAGTTCACTCAGTCAGTTGATTTTAACATAATTCAGTCCACAGAATGATCTCTGCAGAGTAAATTATTGACCCTTTAATCATGCTTGAGCACAAGTCAGCTACTTTAGTTTCCCAAATAATCTTACTTTCTTTGATTCAGACCTTTTTATAACCCTTTTCAGTAACCGGCAAGGCCTCTTCTTACCAGCCCTTGCTTAGGAAATTGAGAATAAACCTAAGACTCTAGTTTCTCAGAGAACTGGAATATGCTAGTTAGATTTTTAATTCTTGGCATCAATGGATTTAGGGCAAGCATAGGTCATTTCAAAATATCAAATCAAAATACTGGGATATGAGATGACTTCAGGGCCATTCTGCGGTTATCTATAGGTTGTGGCCCTTAAAATTTTTCCTGGAGGAATACCCCCAGAGCCCCCTTTTTCCAACCTGAAACCCTGAAAGCAACCCTTAAATGGCTGTGCCTCATATTTCATTAAATGTATTTGCATGCCAGACCTTTTCAAATTAGGAGAGTATCATCTATAGAGAAACTCAATCTGCTCACAAAATGCACATAGCAAAAGTGGTACATGTTCTCTAATTTAGTTATAGACAGCAACTTTTTCAATTTGTGACAATCAGATGGTTCTGATGCTGACCAACACAAGTTAATGTTTTATGAATACTTAAGTCCCAATTCATCAGCATTTCAAAATCTTAAAGAAAGTGTTGTTTAGACCAAGATAGGAAGGCAACGTTTCAAAAAGGGTGGTCCCTAAAATTTTTCCAGTACCCAAAAAACGTGTGCGCAGCCCTATGTTTCTGTGTGCATTTGACAAGCCTCTGAAAAAATCCTGTGTGTGCACATGCCACACTCTGCAGACTGGTCTGTTTCTCTCTCTGAATCTGGAATTGATAAGGATGGAAGGAAATTTCATTGCCAGATCAACAGATATAAAGCGTCCTACTTTTTTCTTACCTGCAGTCGCTCCAACTGTCAGTTGAGAGTGGATATGACTATCATAGGTGTATAGGGCTGGCAAAACCGGGAGGCCAGGGGCTGTTGCCCCCCACATTTCTGCAGAGCAAAGGAAATTTTTTGAGGCAAAAGTGTAAAGAATTGTACTACATCATTCTCTAAGTAGCTTTGCTTAGTAATCCCTTAAATATGTGTTTAGCTTTAGCTTGGTTGCTATGTCTTTTCAATGGAAGACATATATTGAATTTAATATTAGAATTTGGTGTAATCGGTCATTGTTCAAGTTGTACAATGAGAAACAGCTTGGCTTAGGATTTAGACCAAGAAACCTGAACCAAAATAACTTGATGCTTGCACAAATTGACAGAGTTTAATTTTTTTCTATGGCCTAAACTACCCAAATAAGGTGTTATTGTTAGCAAAAACCTCCTCAGAAACACTACAAACGAGATAAATTAGCCATTGAAGGAAAAAAACAGCTGAAATGAACCTTTTTGAGGATATGAGAAATAAAGAATGAGCAGATCTGTTCTTTAAAGGCATCATCAAGAAAATTCAAATTTTGATTGTAACAAAAATCCATTCCTTCTAAGATAGAGAAAATAGATGCAATTATAAATTTTATTAAAACTTGCTTTACCAGCAGTTTGAGAGTTTTTCAAGTCTAGAGCCTTTTTTGTTAAAAGCTCTTTGTTTCTGAAAAGTTTAAGATCAGATGTTGCAAAATAATTTCCCAACTGTACACTTGGGGTACAAAAGTATGGAAACGATATCAAAAATGGCGGCTCACAGTGGCCAAGGGCCTTTGTAAGAATTCGGTAATATTAAAAAGTACAAGTATTTTCAAAAAACCCAACTGCTTTAACAATTTCTCAAGATAAGATTCCATGTATAAGTTAAGTATGTAATGTCATATTTGGAGCTTTTTCTTAAATAATTGAGTTATGTCTAGATTACAGAACTCTTATAGTCTTATAATTATGCCTTTTATTTTTAGGACTTGTGGCAACTGGAGGACATGATTGCAAAATCTTAATCTTCTCATTTGACTCACTTGGTATGGTATTTCCTAAAATATGTTTTGAGGGTATTTCATGGTTTGACTTCAAAGGAAGTCATAAATTAGTTTCATGACTGTTGAATGTGGTGCAAGCTTGAAATGTTTGTCTTTATAGAGTTTTTTGAAGCATCAGTTTATGTGCCAAGAGGAAGACCAAAACAGACCAGGCCTTTTTTTAAGAAATAGCCCACGCGAGTGGCCAATCACGAGAAATGCGTAAAAAATCGCTCTGATAGTGATAGCAATGATCTTATATCTGATAGTGGTACCCTTTTGTTTGAGGTAACATCAAATGAAAACAAACTGTTATGATGACCTTAAATGGACTTTCTTTCTGTAAATCACGAAAATCATATAGACGTTATTGCCGGATAATGGCAAAATGTTGTTAAGAATCTACTGAAGATCCCGCCCACAATGTTTGTTTTTCTGGTCATGCTCCTGCCAATATTCCATCATTTAAACTTCTAACTTCTGATAACAAGAAAAAGCAAAGAATATAAGGTCTCTTCAAAACCCTTTGCTTCAACTTCCCCGCACAATTTCCCTAAGAAAGGTTTGTTACCCTCAAATTTCAAAATTATTGTTCTGGCATTCCCCACACAGAAAAAATACTTTACCGTCTGGCTGCCCAGAAAATGTCCGAAGTGCTAGTGTACTTCAAATATTAGTACCTAAAGCATTCCTAAACATTCACTGTGGAATTTTATTTTCGAATGCATTTTTTCGTTGAGATGTGGTTTAGTCAGTTTACTTATATTTCCTGTGTTTTGATATACCTGCCTTGTATTGTCTATGTCACTTGTTTGGGCCACAAAAGATGACTAGAATTGTGTTTATTGATGAGACATTTATTCCTCAAAGTTTACTGTTTTGTGCGAGCGATCAAAGGCTCATGTGTTTGGGTTTGCGCGAGTGCTGACGTGATCGCGGGTGATTGCTCGCGTCAAAAGAAAAGGCCTGGTAGACTGTAATAAAGTTAGTTTGGTCGATCTATATAAAAAAAACTGTATTTTTTAGCATATTCAGAATGGCTTCTGAGCAAAATTACTCACTTGGACTTATCTTTTAAATGGTGCCAATGCCCAATTTTCTTTTTTACAGAACCTATCTACACACTGGAAGGCCATGCTGGTGCAATAAGTTCTATTGTCAGTGGAAAATTTGGAACACTCTTATCTGGATCTTGGGACAAGTATTTGTCTTACTATTTTTATTTGTTTCAATTGTCCAGACCTCTTTAGATTTTTGCTAACTAGCTTTAGTGTAAGGCTGTTGATTGATAAATTGTTCTTTTCTCAATATGAGTAGACGATATGTGACTGGTGGTAGCTTTGACAGGACTGTATAACAGAGTGGGGGCTGTAAAGTAAGCTACTTGTTGTATATCAAGGTAATGTTGTATTATAGGCTAGTATTATAGGCTGGGGACTTGGCTACCTAACCAACTTTGGACAAATATGCAGTACAGTTTTAAACTGCATTTTTCGTTTCAAACTGTGAAAAAATTTGCATTACTTTTATTTGTATTTACAGCAACAAAAATCATGGCTTTTACTACAAAGACCAATATGTGCAGCTAAAGTGCTACCTTTCATCATTTGCAAACCATATATTTTTTATGCTTCAGTACAAACATTTGTCTCTTCCTCCATAAAAATAACTTTTCTCATTACAGAACGGCAAAGGTGTGGGTTAATGGACAATGTGTTATGACTCTTAAGGAGCACACAGCAGCTATATGGGCTGTTGAAATGATGCCAGATCAGGGATACATGATCACAGGATCTGCTGACAAAAATATTAAACTATGGAAAGGTGGCAATGTTGAAAGGACCTTAACTGGTCATACAGACTGTGTTAGAGGATTGGTTACAATATCTAGCTTTGAATTCCTGTCATGCTCAAATGATTGGTAAGTTATTTAGACCTCTGGGTTTATCTGTTAATGCTTGGAGTTACAGATATAATCACTTTTTTGAATATTATGAAAACTGCTGTTTTCCTAACTTTGCCCACAGTGCACAATGACACGTCTTTTTGCCAATTGATATGACCTCATTGTACAGTAAGTACCCACAAATAAGAAAACCACTTTTTTCAAATGAGACCTCAGAAAGTTTCTTATGTACAGAGACTTTTAATCAACAGGGTCTAAGTTTTTTATCACTATATATTGTCAAGTCAAATCAAGTCAAGCTGTATGAAAGTATTGTCCGTGGATGTGTATTCAGTATTTCTGGTAGTAGTGTAAAATACATGATTTATTATAAACTACTCCCAGTACAATTTATCATATAAGTAGTATACAGACACTACAACCATCCTAGAGCGTCAACAAATTTTTTTTTGCAATTTTATAGACTTTATAAAAAGAAATGTTTTATTTCAGACCTAAAATTGTTTTTTGAAAAAATCCTCTTTTGAAAAAATGAGGCCTCTTTTTTAAACAAAGAGATTTCTAATTTGTAGGTACTTACTGTATTTAAAAGTCAATTTAATTGCCATTTCTTCAAAGTTTTTTTTAAATGCCTGTGTATTTAAGCTATAGCTCCACCAGGTTAGTTCATATTTTCATACCTTGGCATTTTCCCTCCTATTTCGATCATGTGCCAAAATGTATGTAAAATTTGACAGACCTTAACTAACTCAACCTCATAACTGCTCTAAGCTAATATATTTTATATTCTCTTATGCAAATGCCATTTAATTGATGATATCTTTTCACTCTGATTTTTAATGCTAAATTTCCACTATAAGTATGCTTATAATTTTTGTTCAATCGCAAGTGATATATCACGAAACTATGTTTTTTAGTGATATAAGAAGATGGAGTACAACTGGTGACTGTTTGCAAGTTTACACTGGTCACAGCAACTATGTATACAGGTCTTGAATTTCATAGATCTACAAATACTCCACTTTGCTAATAGCATTGACATTTTTCTTGCAAAATGCAAAATTATCTTGACTACACTTATTTGTAACTCTAAACATTACTTCTTTGCAGGGGGTAAGTGCCCTGCCAAGGCGAACCTAATTTCTAGGCATATTTCCATCCTTCTAGGAACTAGCCCAAATAAAAGAATACACTTCACACATTTTGAAAAAATGAAGACCAAGCAAGAAACCAGCATACTTATTTCTGATTATCAGTATTGTTTTCTGCATCTACCAGTTACCTTCTGGCTTATGATATCATGTTTTTTGTCCACTGCAATGGAATCCTTTGGTAAGAGCAGAGTGATCGTTTTTGAAAATCTCTAACTCTGGTCCTTAGTTATAGAGTATTGATGTGATGACGTCGCAAAAATATGTATTTAGAGTTTTTCAATTTTGACCAAATAACTCAAAAAAGCGTTATGATATACCTGTAAATGTGCAAAATCAGTTGAATGCGTTATTCACTGGCCAAAATATAGCCGCATAAGTACATGTTATTTCCTCATCAAACCACTGTAATTTGGTTATGGTTCATAACTTTATGAACCAGGCCTGAAATTTTTCATCGGCCATATCACGTTCAGTTTTGAACATATCTGACTGAATTTGCCTGCCAAGAGGTATTTTATGCCGTTCTTTCAGATCATGTGGTCAAAATTGAGTATCTGGTACTAAGCTCTCTCTCAGTTAGGTCCATTGCCATTAGATTTCTTGGCCACCTCTCTACAAGGCTCTATTATCCCTCCTTTTCGTCTTCTTCCTCAACAACCTACTTTCTGCTATAAATGCTTCCAATCAATCAAAAATTTCAACCTCAGCTATTACTGATGATTTGACAATGATAAAGAAGACATATTTTCAAGCATTTTATTTTTTTTCTTTTGTTTTTAGTATTGCATCACTTCCTTCTGGCAATGAAGATTTTGCAACATGCGGAGAAGATCGGTCATTAAGAATATGGAAGGGTAAAATCTTTTTTCATTTGTTATGTTTTATTTGAGGGCAGCACGAAATCGCAGAAACATAAAAAACTGAAGTACTTTTATCCGACACTCTTTGGAGCATAGATGTCAGATAATGACCAAAAGTAAGGAGAAGGTACAGAAATTGTATTTAATGCATTATCCTGCGAGCTTTTTCGGAGCATTTCAAACAGTGCTTTTTCAGCCAAGGGCAAATGCCTTATTAAAGGAAGGTTTGATAAAAGTTTCAGTGGTTGATATCTCAGTTTTTTGTAATTTTACTTCTTTGTTTAAGAACTCCGACTACATTTGTTTGGATTGTGTTGCGTATGACAACTTTCTTAGAAGTTTCATTGGTACAGTTGCCTTTTGGTTCCTCATTTTTCACCAAATGGTTTAAATTTTTTTACAGATGGCACCCTTACCCCCCCTCCCCCCTCTCTACACCTGAACTGACCAAGGTATTATTCACATGAACTCTCAATTTAAATCAATTAAAAAAATGGCATTTTCAAAGCACGAATACCTTAACATTTTAGAGATTCTGTAGGGAATTGAAAGCCTCTAAATAAAAAACCTTCACATTTGCATTTATTGCTAATTTTACATAAAATCTCTTTATCTTCATGTCCTTATTTTCTTTTTAGATGGTAGCTGTGTACAAACAATAACAATGCCATGTACTTCTGTCTGGTCTGTATGCTGCTTGGCAAATGGAGATATTGTTGTCGGCTCTAGGTATGATCCTCCTACATCCAGGCATTGTATCTGTAGCATTGTATGTAAATTTGTATATGTTGTAAATATGATTGAAATAGACAGATCAATATGACGAGTTTTTCATTTGATTCTATGATTAATGCATGCTTGTGATTCGGTGATTATTATTCTATATGATTATCGTTTAATTGTTTGATTCTATAAGTTTGTTTGTCAAGGTAGTGATTGCCATCTTTGAACGCACATTCAGTTATTCAAATATATGACCTGTACTTACGAAAACATATACAAACATAAACAGCATGTTTTGTGGTACAGAGGAGTTTATGTTGTCTTTCATTTAAGGTATTGTGGGATTGTTTACCAAAAGGAAAATATATTCAGTTGTGAAATCACCATAGCAAAATCATTATGTCAGCATATTAACTTTTTTTATTATGTACAATCGCCAACTGCTTACCTCGTTAACAAACTTCATTTGAAACAGGCCTGTTGCTTTGTTTTTTTGTACATGATTTTTTTATCTACTTGCTAACATAGTGATGGTGTTGCTCGGATTTTCACATCAGATGAATCAAGAATCGCTCCCCCAGATGTACTTAAAGTAAGAATTATTTGAAAATATATCTTCTTTTGTAAGTTTAAAGTTACGTGTTGCTTTATTAAACAAGGTGAATGTGTCAATCTCTTTTTATATTCCCTTATAAGTTGGTATCTTTTTATTTATCTGATTTTGTTATTCCTCCTTATTTCAACTGTTTACTTTTCTTAAGGGTTTTGTTAAAGGTTATGATAAAATTCTTTATTCTAATTTATTATAAGATTTTGCTTGCGATGATGTAAAAATTTTGAGCAGGTTTTGTCTAATGGATATTGTAGTTTTATTGGTTTTCCATAAAGTGCCTGATGCTGTTCAGGTAAAGCTGTACACGCTCTGGTACATAAATGTACACGCTCTGGTACATTATGGCTCTTAATCGTCACTCTGATTCTTGCACTTCTGCTCATCAGGCTGTTTTCAGAGTTGCAACTTGGAATCATTCTTTTTTATACACCGAAGCAGTTATTATGTAATGTGTTGAGTACAGTTGCAACTTTGAACCATCATATTCTTTACATCGAAGCAGTTATAATGCAATGTGGCTAGGTACTGTTGCAAATTTAAACGGTACTTTTCTACACACCAAAGCAGTTATTATGTTATATATTAAATTCAATTATGTGCCAATATTATCCGTCGACCTTTTGAGTAGCCAGGGGGCCTAACATTTGCTAGTTACTTTTTTCAATAGTTATAGTATGTCAAAATACGGATTTTCTATCTTTTTTATATAAGAGTCTCCGAGTTTGCAGTTTATTAATCTTTGAAATATATAATCAAACAAAAATTCCTCAAATTTCGATCTTGCTACAAAATACTTCGCAATTGTTGTTCTAATACAAATATTGTTTGGTAGTTTATTAGCGAGTAATTAAAACTAATGAAATCATCAATTATCTTCAAAATATTGGCTTAGAGACTGAATTCTTAAAATAAAGTTAATTAGAAAATTGATTTGAGTTTGTGTTTGAAAGCAATTGCAAATGTAGTAAAGACAGTAGCTATTTGTGTGTCATTTTTGCACGTATTTAAATCGATGCAAGGTGTTGTATCTCCTAACCGGTTTTTTCTTGCATACCAGGCATTTGAAGAAGAAGTTGCAAACCAAGCCATACCTGCAGCGTCAAAGTAATTTCCAATATCTTTCTTTCTAAAACAGAAAATTTTGAAATTGAGCAGGAGCAATGTTGATAAACAAGAGAAGACTTCGTAAAATATAGAAGCTTCTTTGTTGGTTGACAGTGGGTCTTAAAATTCAAGCTATCATGGTTTTCTTTTCATATGGTTTTTGAAAATTTCCACTTTTTTGAGATTTGCTTTTTTTGTCATTTGTAAACCAAAAACCATTATTGATTTAAGTAACAATGTTAGTATTAGCTAGACATATATATCAAGGTGAACAGGTTATTTTTGAACAAGGATAACACGAAGTAGCAGAAGAGTCCAATATTATTTACTCGTCACATCAAAGCATATAACCATGGATCCGATACTTATATTTGCTCGTTTCTTCTAAGTCTTGATCTGGGAGAAATCGACAAAGATGAGCTTCCTGGACCAGAGTCCCTTTTGACACCAGGTATTTCTAGAATTTTTTTACATTTCTATGAATTTGTGATCAAATGTATAAACGTGATTGTATCTATCCGCCATGCGACAACAACTTTTGAAATAATTTAGAAATATCTCCAAACTTTGATGGACTGAAGATTAAAGAAAGATAGTGAAAAATTTGTTTTAAAGTGCCACTGAACTGAAAAAATCAAAATTTTTTTTATTGATGTTCTAAGTCAAGTCGGTGCTCGTGAATCCGATGCTGAAGTTCGCTTTTCGGAATTGTGAAGTGTTTTGAAGCTACAACGCTTCAAAGTTGCGATTTTCAAGACTTTGTGTGCGAAAATTTGTGCGCGGTCTGTGAGGAATTTCAGGAATGTGTGACGCATTAACGTTTATAAGTCGCGGAAGTGATGCGGGCTTCAGTACTGAAGACTGTATTTCGAGTGCGATAAAAAACCAAAAAAACGTGAAGTGGATGGAAATAGTGCGATACTTGTGCTCTAAATATCACTAGCTATCTAACTACAAGACATGTGCAAGGTATTTTCTTGTGAAAATTTCGAACCCATATGAAATGAGCAAACTTTTTGCGTGCAGTTTTTACCAAGACTTCATGCCGATCATTTACCTTTTGTGAATTATTGAGCGTGTCAAATAAGAATGCTTTTACGAACAGCTTTACAAATTATGAATAAAAGTGAGAAAACTGATCAAGGGAAAAAGTTGATCTATTATAGAACCACACAAATTGCACATTTTTCGGCGCTTTTCCCACTTTCCAACTTGCGTTGCCACTGTCAAAGCATCAGTTATTGCCAGGGCCGTCAAGATGGGATAAGTTGCCCCAGAACCTCGTGGTCAGGGGACCTCAAAAAGTAAAGAAGTTCATTTTAAATGGAATTGATTAAAAGTCCATAAGTAGCACGGTGGGATATTTTTAAGCTTCTATTCATACCCCATCTTTTTGGCGTATCAAACTGCCTATCTCTATCAAGTTTCATGCTGGTATCACAATCTAATGGTTAAATTGTGACAATTACTGCTAAGAGGTTTGGAATCTAGTATCCCAGTCTATAAATAGCACAAGGGAAATTTTTCGGCGTCTATTCGCATCCTATCCTTTTCAGCGTATCAAACTGCTCATCTCTACAAAGTTCCATGCTGATGTCGCGATCTAAAAGTTAAATTATGACAATCACTCCTTAGAGGTTATGGACCTGGTACCCCAGTCTATAAATAGCATAAGTGGTATTTTTCAGCGTCTATTCGCTTCCTATCTTTTTTGGCGTATCAAACTGCCTTTTACTACCAAGTTCCAAGCTGGTATCGCGATCTAATGGCTAAATTATGTCAATTACTGCTTAGAGGTCTAGGACCTGGTACCCCAGTCTATAAATAGCACAAGGGGGATTTTTCAGGGTCAATTCATATCCTATCTTTTTCGGCGTATCAAACTGCCTTTTACTACCAAGTTCCATGCTGGTATCGCGATCTAATGGCTAAATTATGTCAATTACTGCTTAGAGGTTTGGAACCTAGTACCCCACTCTATAAATAGCACAAGGGGGATTTTTCAGGGTCAATTCATATTCTATCTTTTTCAGCGTATCAAACTGCCTATTACTACCACGTTCCATGCTAGTTTTGCGATCTAATGGCTAAATTATGTCAATTACTGCTTAGAGGTTTGGAACCTAGTACCCCACTCTATAAATAGCACAAGGGAATTTTTGTCAGCGTCTATTCACACCCCATCTTTTTCAGCGTATCAAACTGCCTATCTCTATCAGGTTTCATGCTTGTATCATGTTTTACACAATTTGTAACTTTTTATCTTCTTACAGCCCTCACTATGGCTGAAATGACTATATAAATCTGAATGCGTCACTCGCCCCAGCCTCTTTTCGCACGACCTACTCGCAAAAGAACCCCAGAAACCCCTATTTGTGGGCTCCAAATTAAAAAACTAAACTTTTTTTCGAAATCAGCGATGATTAGTCTACCAGAATCAACAATAAAAAAAATTTCATTTTTTTCATTCAATTTTTGTGATGAATAAATTTGATCTCGATTTTATTTGACCTTGGTTAGTCAGAATTAGATTTAAAAAAAGATTGAGATCATTGTAAGCATACGTAAGTGATTTGTTGATTCCTGTTTAAGGTGTAAAGGATGGCCAAACGAAATTGATAAAGCAAGGATCAAAAGTTGCTGCTCATCAGGTATTGTTTATGTTATGTTATGTTATATTATGTTATGTTATATTGTGTTATGTTATGTTATGTTGTGTTGTGTTATGTTATGTTATGTTACGTTATGTAACGTTATGTTATGTTATGTTATGTTACGTTATGTTATGTTATGTTATGTTATGTTATGTTATGTTATGTTATGTTATGTTATGTTATGTTATGTTATGTTATGTTATGTTATGTTATGTTATGTTATATTGTGTTGTGTTGTGTTGTGTTATGTTATTTTATGTTATGTTATGTTGTGTTGTGTTGTGTTGTGTTGTGTTATTTTATGTTATGTTATGTTATGTTACGTTACGTTATGTTATGTTATGTTATGTTATGTTACGTGAAGGTGTTTTTCTTGAAAATCTATCTCATGCTTATCACACGTGCAGTTGAAGCTTTTGATATGTATATATATTTCTTATGTTTAATCACTATAAAGTATTCTGTCATTATCAGTTATCGAACCCCCTTGTTTTAGTGGGATGCCGCACAGCAACAATGGAAAAAGGTTTGTTTAAAGTTTTTGCCTTACACTTAAAGTTGAAAAGGGCTATATCCACATTCCCGATGTAGCACTCCGTGGGATTGTAACTTTGACATTTAAGAGATGTTTATTAAACTTTATTTTGTGGCCTCTTCTTTGCTGAACTTGTCTAATTAGTAACTTTTTGAAAATAATTGCGAAATATAGCGGGAAGTTTTCAATATATATCTAGTTACGTTTCCCACAAGAGCTTTGAAGCTTGCTTTCATCCGTTTTTGCTTCGTTCGAAAAGACAATGTAAGTGTTCTGAACTCAACTTTTCTCTGATGTCCCAACAAAATGTCAAAGAAGCTCTTTCATCAAAGAAGCCACCGAATGGGATGGAATAACGCCTGAATTCCTTAAAATGATTGCCAAACCACTAGCTCCGCCTCTTCAATTATTATAGAACTCATAGATATAACAAGGAAAATTACCCATCAATTACAAGCCAATCACAGTTTTAAACTGAATTTACCGAAGAAAACTCAGCAAGCAACCAACATATTCATTTGACAAAAAAGGTCGTGCTTGAAGAAGAAAGCACAGAAGCTCCACTGCTATTGTTCATCAAGAATTGGAGCTTTACACTTTGCAAAAGAACGATGACAATCTTAGTCTCTACAGACACGAAAAAGCCTTCGATTCCATGGTTCGAAGACTTCTACCAAAAAAGCTTGAACTCTATGGCTTTTTCAAAGTCTCCCTGAGATTAGTAACATCATATTTTTAGCAAAGACAGAATAGGGTCAAACTGTGGATCATAATAAGCAAATGGAAAGAAACAAAAAGGGGATGCCCGCAGGGATCAGCACTTGGTCCCCAGCTATGACATATTTTTCACAAAAAATAGCCTTCAACACGTAGCACAGCCATGTAGCATGTACGTTGACGATCATCAGAATTATTAATTCCAGAAAGAACGGAATAAAGTTAAGATGTGTCTGAACCAATATATCGATATGGTTTCAAAATAGTGCAAGAAAAACTATCTGAAAGCAAACAGGAGGTCATGTACCAACCAATAGCAGAGCAAGCAAGATGTCTCAAGCTACTTGGAACTGAGATCGACGAAGAGCTTGTATTTGGTACTCACATCGTCAGTTTGGCATTTATACCAACAATTTGTGCAATAGCCGGAGATATCTTTATTTCGTAGTATAACGCTCACCAAAAAAACCTAGCAGCCTGCAAGACAGCAATCCTCTCTCACTTGACATTCTTGACAATGCCTTATACTGTCATTTCTGCGGGGTAGCAGACAAAAGAAAGATAGACAGACTCCATCAGAAAGCCCAAAGAGTTGTTCACGTTGATTATCCACTCCTTATCTACGGCGCCTAATCAAAGCAAATGTGCTGTCTCTCCAGAATAGATGACTACATGGCATTGCAATACTAACCTACCAACATAAAACGGTTTCTCTACAAATCATATCAAATAAATTTTCATAGCAAAGAGGTTAAAGGCATTGAGTCATGGTAAATAGGCCTTCTCTATAGGGGGTCATTTGATTTCGGCGTGATCGCTGCTGTTTCATGTGATATTGGCATCTGTTGTTGACAACTTGCTATTGATGAGGATTGTTTTGTCAATCAGTACGAGGCGAGTTCATGTGACCAGTTCAAGGTCAACCAATAGCATCGCAGTCATGAAAATCATGACTCAGCGGATTTTGGCATTTAAGGTATACCGAATCCATTTTATCATGACTCAATGCCTTTAACATGTTAACAAACAGACACTTCTATGTTCCAAAACTGCAAACAGTAAAACATTCAGTAACTATTACGGCCCATATACGTGGAGTAAACTAGAGAGAACAATTAGGGAGATATTATCAATGACCCTGGCACCAAATGTAAAAGAAGAACAGACACAGAAACAGAAATTTTATGTATCGATCCATACCTGGCTATAAATTTTCAGCTTCCTTTCCAGCATTATCGGACGTTTATACTCTAAAGAGGGTCGGCGAAAAGTGTTTCAGTATGTTTTGTTTCCGCTTTTTCGTGCAATCTTCAAATTTTGCGGTACCAAAAACTTTAATATACTTTAAAAACTTTAAAAACTTTTTTCTCCAAAGAGTCAAGACACATTAATAAAGACACATTACTGAAGGTTTTGATTTATCTAGTGATTGAATAAAGGAATGTTTTATCTATGTTAATTTATCGTTATATTAGCAGTGAAAATTTTATTGAATTTAAATTCACCTGTATATAATTCCTTTTTCTTTGTTTAAAGAGCATTTTAGCGAAAAAGTTTTTATAATTTTATGTGAATTCTTGTCCTTGTTTGGCCCTTTGAAATTTCCTTTTTCCCGATTAGATTGGCGATGTTGTTGGGGCAGCCGGGCAAGATGGCACTGCACGAACTTCGAATAAGAAAGTCTATAATGGAAAGGTATAATATATTAAAAACCATAATGTGTGTACCGGCCTTCAAATAAATTCTACTTTTATTTTTGCTATATATTTAGTGAATTCATATTTGGTTAATTATGCCGTGAAAATAATCTAAGACATGAACTTTGAATAATAGGTTGTCAAAGTTAAATTGATCGTTAGATGATCCTTGAAAATTTGCAATCGTTAGATGATTTAAAAAATTTCTTCTTGACCAAATGAAAGTTATCACTGTTACTTAAATATTGTTCAGTTCTAGAGGGTCTTGATCTTTCACAATTTTTTGCTGAACCACAGTTTTCAGAAGGAAAATTGACACTAAATGGCAGACTAATGAACATATTTTCATAAAGATCGCGATAAATATATCAGGGTTTTTTGTAGCTAGAAGTTGGAATTCGGGAAATGATTTCTATATTCACTTGCTTTGATTATACATTATTTGGCCAAATTTATAACTTCTTAATTGAAATTTTATTTCTCTTCAAGGAATATGATTACGTTTTCGATGTAGACATAGCAGAAGGAAAGCCACCTCTCAAACTGCCTTTTAACATTACAGGTGAGTTGCCCTGCCCCCAAAACTTTTCTTACATTCTTCCTTGCTTCTGGTGATTGCCCTTCTTTTTTTGCATATCTTTGCGATGCTATTTAAGTAAATCATTAAGCATTTTGCATTTGTATATATTGCTACCTAGCCTTGCAAGGTATTGTTAGACCATTGAAAGCAATGCTCAGCGAGCAGTATCCTGGTTCTTCCTCTCTTTGTGACCACAGCTCATGATTCCCACCCCTGAAATTACAGAAAGCTGGCGACTCTCCTCACTATAAATGAAAGTCTAGTCTTGCCAGTGACTCGAACTGCAGACCTTTGGATCTTTAGTCCTCGACCCAAACCACTGGGACATCCTAACACCTTTAGAAAACCTATAAGGCATATAAATACCAGAATTCGTCCTTGATAATTGAAGAACCTGTTTGGGCTAATTGGAAACAGCCAGGTTCCTTTACGTGGGCTCTTACTGTAGCTGATTCCCGTGACCAACTGGCGGCCTATTTTCAGTTTTGATATATGGAGTATTTAAGCAGTACACGAGCTAATGCCATTTATGTAAGTTTGTACCCTGCGTCTCTTGTAGCGTTTTTGTGACGATTGACTTGTTTTTCAGACGATCCCTGGATGGCAGCTCATAAATTCTTGGGAGAAAACGATTTAAGCCCCTCGTTTTTGGAAGAAGTGGTTCAATTTATTCTAAAGAATACTAAAAATGTAAGAATAGGACAAACAGAGCCACAGTTTTCAGATCCTTTCACAGGTACGTTACGTTTCACAGCCACTCTTACACTACAAATTCCTAACTAGCTTCCCACACCTTGTGGGCGAGACTTCAGAAAGCTGTTTTTGCACTACACTAAAGAGCAATGTTATTTAGTCAATAGCTTGACCTGAAATCACTCTAAGACGTATTTGCGTGCATTTTGGGAACCACCATCATGTCGAAATGGCTGAGATTTTTAACGAAAAATAAAAACAAATGTCTAATCTTTGTATCACACACTCTGGTAGCCTAGACCGCTTCCTCCCGTGTCTAATATTTGGTGCGATAGTGTACAGCGGTGGATGGTTTAAAACTAGCTTGTTACACCACATTTTGAATGTCTATAGGGGTTATCTTAACCCTGAATCAACATGAGTATCCTGTGTTTCAGAACGAGAATCTTAACAAGACTCCCTTAGCCTGGATTCAACTTAGATTAACTCGCGTAAAGAAATAGTCGCTTAAGGTAATCAACAAACGTGCCAATTGTATAGATAATAAGGATTGTCAGATCTGGGTCCAGTTCAGTTCCTATACATATTTTCTTGAATTCAATTTATTTGTTTTGAAGTCGTTTCAATGAAATTGAAGGTGGATCCAGCTAGACCTCTTATTAGGGATTCAAGTATGCTTATTCTACTAAGTTGTTAATCGCGTCATTAATTCTTGTAACAGGCAATGGTAAAAAAAATTTTCATTTCTTGCCATAAATTATGTACATTTCCATAGATTTGATACATACATTAAACATCCATAGCCTTTTGCACATCCTTTCGATAGTTAACATCTTGTGCTATTACTTTATGGCTATGTATATCGACTAAGAATGCCTGCAGTTGCCTGTCAATAATATCACTAGCCAAATACATTGCAAACGTTTCTGGTGTGGCATCTGTTTTTCTTAGTTTTATTTCTGACTGCTTCCGCCACCCATCAATCGGAGATACAGTCAAAATTAATGGTAGCTTGTTTTTTGATGAAATATAGAAGACAGTTATTGACTAACAAATCATTTTAACTTACAGTTGAGTTTCTTGTAACAAGTTTATGTTACTCGAATTGTTGCATAGTTAATCATATAGAAATATGGAAGCGGTAGGCATAGAAGTATAGGAGTAAAGAGAAATGAAGCAAGTGAAATGTGTAGAAAGTATATGAAAGAAAGGGTTTTCCTTCTTTTTGGTGAATTTAGGTAATATTGACTTCAATCTGAAAAAACAACATTTTATGTGATTATATAGTAAAATGTATTGTTTTTATTTTCGTAGGAGGCTCAAGATATATCCCTGGCTCAAGGGTTCAGTCATCAGATCCCCAGATAAATGCATTTCAAGATCCATTCACAGGTTTTTGATTTATATATTGCAGTTATTGCACGTTTGTCACTAGTAATCTAAAAAAGATAAAGCTCCCTCAGAAAACCATGCCATAGACCTCAGAAGGTCAGTCGTGAGGCGACATTCCCACATCAACGAGAGCAAGTTGGACCGTTGGTGCATCAGAGCCAATCGCTCAACCTACCATAAATCTCGAACAGGGAAGGGTACCCAATACCTCTCAAATGTGATTGATAATTGAGGTGAGTGGACAGGAAAGCCTATCTTCCTCATAAATAGCCGATGCACCAGTCCTACCCAATAGCATAAAAAAACGCTAAAAAGCGTAAACAATTCCTGAAGGTATGAGAGATTTTAACGATTCCGTGAAAGAAACTCAAAACGCCAAGCTATACTAAAAGGCATAACAAGCAAATTAGTTAAAGCTCAAAAGCTCAAAATTAACTCTGATCAAATTTCATTTGATCATCATTAAGCATTTAGTACTATCAAAAAAGTAGCTTTTATATATTAGGGTGAATATTTTTTACAGGCGGCAATAGGTATGTCCCAGGTGGCCAAGCAAGCAATCCTCCAAGGAATCCGGCAAATATGCAAGACCCTTTCACAGGTGAGACGTTTTTGTCTAATGTTAGTATTTTTAGGAAGATTTGGTCTGTATACCGTAAATCCTCGAATAAGCCCACACGCTCGACTAAGCCCCTCATCGAAAAAGCCCCCACCTTAAAATTCATTTTTGCAAATAAGCCCCCGGGGGCTTATTCGAGGATTTACGGTACAGGTTAACCGAGTACATTTCTGTGACCTGGAGCAAAAGTAAAGATGGGTTCTTGATGGCATCATAATGACTGTTATTGTTATTATTGTTGTCATTTTTAGGAACTTTTTTGTAACCTTTTGAGACCCCTCTCAGCTTGGAGCCTGTGCCAATGTGCCCCTATTGGCGTGCCTGTCTATCGCGCATATATGCATTTTTAAGGAAAAACCACCTAGACTTTTTGATTGAAAGGATTCCCTTCTCGTTAATAAATTTAAGTAGCTTATCCTTTTCAGGAAAATAGTATTGGATTTAGCTGCAAAATACTCAGTATTTTAATTTATGTTCGTTGTATTTGCTAATAAGCAGTTCTATCTTCACATGCGTTGTAAACAGCCTAATATTTTGGCAAAATCATTGCTTCCTTGTTGGGGTATGTCTGCATGGAAGTTTTGATGATTGGGCTGGAAAAGTTTACGTCATTAACATCAACTCAAAAACAGTAGAAATTGACAGTAGAGACCCTAGGGTGAAAACTTTTATGTAATTAGGCCCTTAATCTTGCGTTTTCTGTTTAATGTTGATGAGCAATTGAAAGCTGCATTTAGGCTTGTAAAACTGCTTGTTTCGGCATCATTATTTCTTTGAACCGCCAATAAGGAAGCCATGCAATTGTTTGAATAGCATAGTTTGCCTATACCGCAAAATATGATTTTATCAACTGTAGCTTTTCTTTGAAAATTATCTTATCTCTGATTTTTTTAAAATTTGTATTCTACCATTTTAGGTGCGTCGCGGTATACCCCTACAAATGGCAAAAAGGTTACTAATCTTATTTTATCAACTTAATTTTTGAATTTCGACAAAAAATTCATAGATAATTGACTTAAAGCAACCCTCTTTTGCGAGATTTGAGGATTATTCTAACGAGGATTATCATATGACATATTTTCAAAAAGCTGATAACGTTGTAAAAAATTTAGGTAGCTAAGCTCCATTGGTGCCCTGGAGAAGAGTTAGTTTTTTGTGATAAACAATGATAAACAACATTTGCAAGCCTTAATATCCCACAAGGCATTTAGTCACCATAAACAATTAAAGTCTTTATGCACGTAACTTATGTTTTCATTCTGTTTTCAAACTTAATCTTATATTTGCCTTTTGAAGGAAGCGACAGCAGACAAAATTTGGTATTTCCCAAAGGTAGTTATTTTTCTTTTGATCTTTTCTCTTATAATTCTTACTTTTGAACAATATGCTTTTTTAATGGTCTCGTATAAAAAACTTTTTTCTTGCATGGTATTCTAGATCAGCGCTCAAAACCTCCTAGACTGGGTATATGTAAAGCATTAAGGCTTTCCTTTTTTTATCAGCTGATACACTATAGGATTGTTTTCATCTGTTCCATCGAATTATTTTCTAACTAAAAAAGGTTACGATTCACTGATAATTCACTGTGATGTTATCAAAAATTTGTATTTAGATGTTTTAATTTTGACAACATAATCTAGAAGTAGAAGAGCGTAGAATACCTCTCAATATGCGAAATCAGCTAAATATGTTCAAAACTGGGCGAGATATGGCAAACGAAAGATTTCAAGTTTGCTAACGGATTATTTTTTTTGGCCTGGCTCAGAAAGTTATGAACCAAGACCAAATTACAGTGATTTTATGGGGAAAAGCCTGTGCTCACGTGACAATTTCTCAGCCAATGTATAAAGTATTATACTGATTTTTGCACATTTGGAGGTGTACTTTGTGCTTTTTCGGTTGTATGGTCAAGATTGAAAAATGTTTAAAATAGATTTTTGTGATGTCATCGCTCTGGAATTACTTTATGTTTCAATTGAAAGGCAGAGGTTTTCTGTAAACAATGTTGCTTAGAAATGATACTATGTTTGTTTAAATCAAATACCAGAGCGCACCAGAGGTTTTTGATGCACTTCCTTTTTCTTATCTTTTTCGATGCCATAAATCCAGTTCACTTCCCTAATTGGTTCTTATGATGGTGAATCGATTGCCGGGCTATTTTTCCCATCCATACAGAGGGTCCTAAAAGGGTTGTCTGGAGAAACGGGTTTAGCTTGTTTCGGCATTTTGATTTGACAATAAGGCAGCTGGGTCTAGAAAATTCATCCTGCGACTGAAATAACCCTACTGGGAATATAACCTTGCCTCACTCCCTCCAACCCAAGCTGCCTATCACTATAGACAAGCATCATATAGCTTGTTAAAAATGCCTCAACCTAGCGCATCTTTCTGTTTTTGACGCTCTAATTCAACTCATTTCCACCAAGATTTTAAAAGCTTGAAGACTGAAGCGCAAACATGCCGGTCCCCTGATTAAAGAGAATTAAGGACGTTAAATCTTACAATGGCATTTTCTTTGACCACCTCCATCTCCTATTACCATGCACATTTCTCTCAAAATTTTTCAACTATTTGTCATTAGTCTCTGGGGGTCTATCGTTCTGTCACTGTTTTTTCTCTTGATCTGTCTTGATTTTCACTGAAGATTTTTTTATGCTGGAAACATCAATCTCCATAAAGATGTTATTTCCTGATTACTCGCAATATCTTTAATCAATGTTAACTCTGTTTGCTAAACAGCTGAAGAAAAGTTTTTTGATCAAAAGTGGCTACCTTTTCATCTATAAACAGGCAACCATTCGTGAAGAACCATCTCTTTGCTTGTAGAGTTCCAGTCCAATACTTTTATGTTCTTTAAGACAGCAAGTTAAATATAATATAAATTTGGAATACCAGCAAGTTGAATAAAATATGAAAATATGAGAAGTTGGAATACCGGGATTAGTGTTTTTGATTCTCTAAATGTTATGTACAAGTTGGTGGTATTTGAGAGTTTCAAAGTCGCATAGATTTGGCCTTTTTAAAACTAAATATCT
This sequence comes from Rhopilema esculentum, assembly GCF_013076305.1. The sequence goes on along the minus strand of NW_027020025.1, from coordinate 6,143,837 downwards.
TAACATTGATATGAGATTTGTGTCTTGGAGTTCAATCCAAGCTTCATTTTGTGTGGCTGATATCGGAAGTAGGCTTACTATCAAAGAAATCCAGTAATTATGATATACAGAGAGGATCAGAACATATGTTCTACTAAAAGTGGTTTTTTTTCTTAAGTGACTTTGTTGTATGGCTTTATTCATTAGATTCTGTTACCATAAACATGCCTGGGTTCTCTTTTCAGGCTGAATATTTGTCATTTGATCAAGCTAAACCTCTGCCAATAGTTACAAAGCTGAGGGAATTCAATTCTCAAGTAGATGAGGTTTGTGTAAGCATCTTGTATCCCCTTCTTTTGAATGTAAATATGTTTTCTATGTATTCATTTGTTAATTGGTGATGAAGAATGCATTCATTTGTTAATTAGTTAACAAACTAAGCATTCAACAAAAGATTCACTTGTCACATAATTCTCATAAGTTAATTATGTAAGGTAAGAGGTATTTGCTACCTATTGTAGCAAGGGTGTAAAATCTTCTTTTATTTAATCATATAACCGGCCTTTACAATACATCTCATTGCATATTAACCATAAATTCTCCAAGATTAATTCTAATCGACTTATTCTTTGGTTGTAATAACAGAGCGTCATGTTAACTGAAGATGAACTTGCTGCTTTAGCAGGTGAGTACACTCATCATATGTTTATTTAACCTGTCAAATTATCAGCTATTGGCTGCCCCATATAGTTGTAATACGCATAATAGCACAAGCGTTCACAGGAGAAAACATTTTTCTGGCTAGCCGGGAGCACACCGAGGTGAGGAAATATTACCCCATATGAACAGGTTTTCCCAGCAAACCAGGGAAAAAGATTTAATTTGCACACAATCCTTGACACAATCCACACACATTATTCAGAATAGCTCTAAAGTTATCCTGGCAAGGCAGGAAAATATGTGCATATGGAAGGTTGATAATTATTTCACTGGCTAGCCAAGATTCCCTCTTTACAAAACTTTCTCCCTATGAACAGGCTCTAAGTCAGGGTATTTTTAATCCTTCTAGCTCACAAGTGTATTTGATTCTGCAACTGACTCTATGTCTTTTTTGCTTACAAATAGCACTGATTTTGTTTTTTGCCAGAAAAAGGCAATTTCTTCATTTTTCGGCATTGATGATTGATTCAGCAGAATTTCTGGTTCAACATTGCTAACTGTGTGCTATCTTATTTATCAGACAGTTTAGAGATTGTTTGCAACCACAAAGACATAAATGAAGAACAATGCCAATTATTGCTTGAAGTTATTGACAAATTGCTAAAATGGCCTGTAAAGTTAATGTTTCCAGGTATGTTTAATAACATCTGGGTGTTATTGTTTCCATCAATAAAGAATTTTTAAGCACATTGCTTGTTGAGTCTTTCATTGACCACATTGTTTGAGATACTGAATAATTTTGACCTCATATTATTTTTGCATAATTAATTCCATTTGGACTGTTTTATCAATGAGTAATACTTTTTATTTCTACATGCAGGATTGGATTCAGTCAGGCTTCTTATCATGCTGAAGTTCATTAATGAAAAATTGCTCAGTCATGAGGTTGCTTCAAATTTTATCGACACAGTTCGCCAGGCTGCCAGGTTTGACTCTTAGCTACAAATTCCTAAAATTCATTAACTACATTTTGCAAGAAGTCTGGCAAATGCATTTGATATGTAAACCCTTTTTATAATGCTAGATCATTATCAGTTGATGATTATATGTGATGAGGAATGAGATTTTTGTCTTCTTACTTAACAGTCCGGATCATCCTCCTGCTAATGCTATGCTGGTACAAAGAATCTTCTGCAACTGCTTTACATCATCTGCATCTGTCTCAGAAATGCTTGAAAACAGAACAAAGGCAAGCAGTCCAATTAATCAGTGCTTTGTAGAGATTTTTTTGCTGAGCATATCCAAAACAAGATTTGATTGTTATGCTAATTTTGATGGAATTACTTCTTTGAAGGGAAAAGCAAGAAAATTGCAGTTTATCTATATTTCTAGCTGTTTCTTCCTTTCAAATATGGAAACCTATTGAGAAAATCAGCACAAAAATGTAGCCTTTTTTATAGCTACATAGTGTTCCTAGTGTTGTTAGTTTATTTTTATGATTGAGTTTCTGAGAAGTTTAGCTTGGGACTGTGACTTTACTACATGTAAAAAATTTATATCAGAAAATTTTTTTTATCTAAATGCACTTATGCATTTCAAAACTTTTTTCAATAGAATCAACAAAATGTGATTTTCATTATATCATTTCCGTGTATTGACTAAGAATAATGTACCAAAATTATCATAATGAGATTTCCAGCTGTTTCCAGACAAAACTGTTTTATTGTAGCATAAAAAATTTATGCATGAAAATTCCAAAAGATTAGTTAATCTTTTAAAAGTAATTTTGTAATCTTCAGAAGGCTCATATTTGCATCTATTGATTCCTTTTGTTGCTGAAAATTTTAATTATCCTATGTTGCTATTGATAGTCTTTGTTTCTTAAGGTTATCAACCATGCACTCTCTACCTTTTCGTCTTCCAACAAAAATTTGCGGATTGCAGCCTCCTCCACGATTTTAAAGTAAGTCTGTATATTTTGATAAATATGCGGTGTAATTTTACTATAGTTCATCAATCATCTATTTATAGCACACATCACTTGCACAGAATGTTCTAACTGTTTTTGGAAGCAGGACATAACCAGGTGTTCCCAGGAACAGGGTTTTAAAAATTGAAGCATTGATTGGAATAAAGAGCAAAATTGTAGTTAAAAGGCCAAATAATAATTTAATATTTCATGACAAAGTATTGCTCCTTTGGTCTTGGTAACGCATAGTTTGGAAACAAATGCCAACCTCCTCCCCCTCCAATGGTTCAATGCATACCTTATTATATTTTCAAAATCTATGCCAACACAACCAATAACATTTGAACAAATTTCACTGGATATCCTTTGCTTCTTTTTTCATGGACATGAAGATTTTTCAGATGGAAAATACTTTGCACAAAGTCAATCTGAAAACAATCTGAAAAAAAGAATTTAAAAGGAGTTTTTTCATCATATTAAAGGGCATGTGTTGGGAACATGATTGGCTAATGCAATACAATTATCTCTTTTGTTAAGTACAAAGCATGGAATCGAGGGTTAATTTTTACAGCAGCAAAAATTAATTAAGAAGAAATGAAAAGTCTTGAAACAATGAAATTCCACTCCAAATGCTTTTGTTTTATTAGCCAACTGCTATAATGCGACATATGCCCTTTAATGCTTATCTAAAATTTGTAACAACTTTTGTGAAAATTTACTGTTATAATCTCATATTTTTTCTTCTTGAAGTAGTTCAAATCAAAGCCTGCTTCAAGGGTTACCATAATCTTTCAAATTTGATTATTTTGATTAGTTTCCTATTTCAAATAAAATAATGGGAATATTGGGACATTTTTGCTGTAACTGATCTCTCCAAACTAGATATTCCTATGTAATCAAGCTGTTAAGATTTTTAAAAGTCTTTTGTTTTAACATCTCAGGCAGTCTTGTCCACATCTAGATATCACAGTTTTAGAAGCTTTTGTTTACAAGACTTAGTTGTTTTGTAAATGTAAATTGAGACCTATCTTTGATATCAGTTTGATTCATGTGTTTTTGCAAGCTGTAGGTTTTTACTGCTTCAAGATTGTGTATGTCATTGATGTTTCAGTTACTGTGTTGCATTGAGATCATCTCCGTCATTTGAGGATAAAGTTCCACTCCTGCATGGGATTTCAGAGGTTTGCTAATATAACGTGTCTTCTCTTTTTTTCACATAAGTTATCAACACAGGCCTGGAAATTTGGCAGACACTCGTTTTGTTACTTTAGCAATTTGGCAAACTCAAAATGGCTGTAACTGAACAGGGCATTTCTGTGATCTACATCATAATAACTACATTTTCGGCATTTTTGATGTTTTTTTGCTTTATGCATATTTTTTTGCTATGCATCTTTTTCGCTATTTTTGATGGCAATGATACATCATTTTCACAACCTATCGATACCAAAATTTCCAGGTCTGCACCAAAAGTTTTCATTATGCTAAGAATGTTTTTAATTATGTCTGGCCTGAAGGTGACATTCACATAAGGTGAACTTTTTTTTACCACAAGATGCAATTGACACACTTCTCGGATTGGTAGCAAGATTGAAATCTGAGTAATAACTTTGCCACTGTCAGTTTGTTAATGCTTTAATAATTTTTTATGAATACAGCCTCTGGCATGCAAGGAGATTTTTCCAGGGAATTTTTCCTTTTCCCTTTCTATCTGGAAATGTTAGTAGATGTAAGAGTGTTAGAGCTATAAATTCCAAAAGAACATGAATTGGATTCATAGTATTTCTCCCTGGCCCATCGCTACAGGGAATCATGTGTGTTGTACCAGCCCCCTTAAAAAGTTCCATTGCAAAAACAAAGATCTTGGGGTGCTCAGTTGGTAAGTTTCCAAACTTGTCTGCAAATAAATGATGGTTTGCCTACTTGGTCTGCAATTGGAACTTAGAAACTCATCTAAGTCAAAATAGCTAGCACTGGACCTTTTTGTCCCAGACAGTTTCTTGCCATTTCATGTTAATTATTAGCAGCTGCTTCACATGCTTACCTTTTCTGTCCCAAGTCTTATTTTCAAAATAAGCCTATTGGAATACTGAACACAATTTGGCTTTCAAATATCAAAAGGAAAAAACATTTTCTTTTTCATAATCACATGCTGTGGTATCCTGTACTGGCCAAAAAGCCCTAGCCCATACAATATCATGAGTCTGCTGAGTTAGGTAACAATGTGTGAGCCTTTGGGGTTGTGACAAGTAATTTAATACCTGCACTTTGTTTCCTTTGAGTAAGGCCTTGTTGTTGTCCAGAGAGCCTTTGCCTGCATAGCTATCAATATTGCATCAAAGTAATATAATAGCTAATTCAATTTTATCAGAAACTTTGATTCATATTGTAGGGAATTCTCCTTTTTATTCATATTGTAAGAGTTTCCTACAAGCACCATTTCTATTTTTCTTCTTTGTGATGCTATTGTATTGCATAATGTTAGAATCATAATTTTTTCATAATTTGATATTCTGATATGTTTCCTTTAGATAAATTCCCTTTTGTCTCAGGTTTTACAACTTGAATTAGATGGAGAATCACAATTCCGTTTACTTGTCGCAATGGGTACTCTGGTAAGTGGGCATGTCCACCATCTTTAGCTTCCTCCATTTTTACATTTTTGAGAAACCCTTTCAGTGAGTCTTGTGAAATTTAGAAGTAGATCAAAAGTGTCTTATGATTGTAATGAAGCCCTTTTCTCAAAACATTTCAAGCAAATTACTGAAAATCATGTTCTTTTAGTGAAAATAAATTAAAGATATACTTTCCTCTTTAGTGATGTTGCAAGATTTTTTTATACATAATACCTTTAATTATTTTTATGCCTTCAAAACTCTATCAAATTCCTTCAATTACTTTATCTGACATTTCTAAAATATCATCATATATATGGTGCTCCAAATAGTGAATCATATTTGAATTGTGAGTATGGACATTGCTGCAATTAAAGTATACCTGACATGTCTTTCTATGAATCTGAAATATTACCAGGTGCAGTTCAGTGAGAGGAATAAAAGTTACTGTAATTATTTTAAATTTTAGATATTTGAAGATACAGAATCATTGTCATTTGCTTCCTCTATTGGGTTAAAGTCAATTTTAGAAAAGTTGCAATCTGTTAAAGACCCTTCAAAGGTTTGATTGTTTTTAGTTTCTTCTTTGCACACGGTTTCTCCTTTAGCACATATTTACACTAAGATTTTTCATCAAATTTTTTTACATTGTGATACCAAAAGATGTTGAAGGTATTAAACAAATTATTAAAAAGAACTTGATTATCCAGTCATCAGATTTTGGATGTTGCTATCTATTTAGAGTTCTTGAAAGGCAGATTAGTTCTGAACAGTGCAATGAACATATTTGTCATAATGTGGTTATTTTATCTCAACCAGCTTTCATATTAGCAGCTGAAACAATTTCTCTCCACTATTGTTCAATGTTTTGGCCTTTGTACCAGCACATCAAAATGAAAGGCAATATGGATTACCATTCCAAAGTACTATTTTCATAAACTAAGAAAATTAAATCAAAAGATATTAGCTTATGCTGGAGAACCTAAAACATGACCCCATATGACACCATCCAATAGAAATATTAGCTAATCAGTATGGGGAATATTCCAATTGGCTGACTGAATTTGTTAGTATATGTTTGGTTTCAATAAAATTCCATGAGTAACAGATAACAAAAAAGAGTTATAAACACACATTAAAACTACCGCAGTTTACGATACTGTACTATTTAGTATTTGTGCTCAAGCATTTTTTAAATGAGTTGTTCTCTGAAAAATTTTTCCATGTCACCATCATCTACATGCAAAGTAATCACTGTCATCCAGCTTTCATTTCTCTCCTGCTACTTTAGTCAACTTTATTTTCACACTAGTTCCATTTACAAATTTATCAAAAAACGAAAGTCACACAGTTTTATCTGTTTTCATCCCTTGTCCTCCATAACTACCTATTGTACTAACATGATGTTTATGTAAAAGAATTCACTTTAGAATATCTCAAATTATGTCCCAGGCCACAATTAAGATTCAACTCTTATAGTTTACAACATTACGTAAAAACAATACAGTAGTGTATAAAGAATAAAATGTCATCACAAAAACTCAATGCTCCTGCCACTTTTATTTTTAGGTTGGTGATTGTGCTTCACAACTTCTGAACATTATCTAGTCTTTATTGATAAAGTTGCAAAAATAAAACCCTATTGACATATTCCAGTATTTTGAAAATTTTCCTTCAACATTTATTAAGAAACCAAAATGATGTTCACCACTTAGTTTAAATACCCTATTGAATTATAATTGCTTGTTGTAAAATGGCAGTCAATGCAAAATTGCATGTAGGGGGTGATTAGAAGTTGGTTCAAATGGGTTTTTGCCTCCTGATGCAATAAAAAATTAATGCAAAAAAGATTCACTGCTAAAATGTCCATGTGATGATGCTCAACTGCTATCATAAAGTATTTCAACAGATACTTTTAAAATCAAAAAGAAGAATAAATGTAAAAGTTGGATATAGATACATGATCTATAAGTAAGTGACCAATAACAATGAAACTCTTTTTGTTCCTAGATATTTCATACATATATTTTCCTGAAAGTAGTGCTTTTTCTATGCTAGTTGAATTTAATTACAAGTTATGTGATATATATCGTAGATTCTCTATAATCAAAAATATACATCACACAACAAAACATCTAGATGACAATATTTTCTCAAAGAATCAATATGCTAAAGGAGGCAAGCTTATTCAGTTTTAGTTTATGCTAGAATTTTGTAATTTCAATGGAGTACCCCCACCCCTAACCTCAACTTCCCTATATTGGTAGTTGATTGTCATGCCATAACTATTAGTTTTCGGCAAAACCACAACATTTTAAAGAATCTTATTATCATGGCTGCTTTCAAGGTAAAACCTTTTGCAAACATTCTCATTTGTTTAAACAGTTTTCACAACCGTTAAGTGACATTTAGTTTTAATTAACATTCTTTTCTTAGTTTCATGTCATCTCTTGACAAATGCATACAATATTTATGTTACACTTGAATGACTGCACAATTTACAAGAGCTTTAGTTGCATACCTTTAGTTAGTCAATAGCTTAAAACTTGCAGACTGCGCAATTTACAAAAATTCCATCCAGAAAAATGCAATCAAGCAAAAAATCAACACAACCTGCTCTTCCCTCTACCTAAAAACTGTTTGTATCACATTTTCTCAAAAATTTCCTGAGGCCACTTAAAACAAAGGTGCTTGGCAAAGACCAAAAAATTTTATGATTTGTTCAAGTGTGCAATCTTTTGATGTTCAAAATCCTTTTTACAATTTCCTAATAATCTTATCTAGAATATGTGTCTGAAAGTTCAAGAACGTTTTTGAAAGTATGTAAACCAAAAATTTTGATGACTATTAATGTGCTCTTTGTTTTGATTACTCCATTGAAATATTTGTTTCTAAATGAACAGATGTTTGTTCCTAAATCACTTGGATCTTACCAGTTTAGGGCATCATATCCATTGGTTTTGACAATTTTCTTTTCAAGAGTACTCCTTATTCACATTTTCAACAGCGGTTCTTATTTACTCCCAAATAATAATTTTCAAACAAAACTCATCAACTTCCAAATATGATGATATTGTCTCTCCACTGTTTTTAATTTAGAGGACATATTAAGATTATAAATGTATTGGGTCATAATAACATAAGCCTTCCCTTATGTGGTGGCATTTGCTTTCAATGTGATGGCTATAGTTTCGTGTGATCTTGGTAAAGCGTCATTTTAGTGTACTGAAGAATGAAAAGCATCGTTCAGTATTTTTGGGTTTACTCTCTTCTTGCACAATGTCTTAATGTCATAAATAAGGGTCTCTTTTCTGGTCCAGAAGTAGGATGATAAATCAAAATTTGTTCTCTATGTATGGTAGTTGCATCTTGTTCTTGATTTTTGAATGGTTTTAGTTGTGTTGCCATAATACTTCCATGATCAGATGAAAAAAATAGATGATTTTTACAAACATAAATTAATCTGCTCAACACAAAAACTTCATCTAGATCCATTGTCATTAAAATATGAAAGAAGTAAATTAAAAATGATACTTTTAGCCATAAAACAATCATTCTTACACTGCTTTTTATGAGGGAAAACAGCTCTGATATCATGTCTGTGTAGGTATTGATTTTAACTTCTCCATGCTAGTTTTAATAAAGTCACAGATACATACAATTAATCTACTGTCAAATTTTAATTTCTAATGTCGTCCAGTTTTGTGATAACTGTAGAACCCCTCTTCACTCTTCCATCCTAACTTTCCAGCAGCCACAAGTTTGTTTAGGGTATCAGGAGCTTTGAATACATCGCCTGATGGATGTTGTATGTGAAGCTCATCTGCTATTGATTTAACAAGATCTAGGCCTAGCTCATCTGCAACTTCAAAAGGTCCATGGCCATAGCCAGCACCTAGTCTCATTGCATGATCAATATCTTTAAGGGTTGCATGACCCCTCTCTAGCAACCTAATTGCTTCCAGAATGTATGGAACTAGCAGTCGATTGACAACAAATGCTGTAGTGTCTTTGCATGCAATTGGAGTTTTACCAAGATCCTTTCCAAACTGAAACAGCTTCTTGTAGGTACTGTTAGAGGTGAAAGGTGACTTGATGACCTCAACAAGCTGCATCATGAGCACAGGGTTAAAATGAAGGCCACCAAATTTGTCTTGCCTTTTGGTAGCTGATGCGATTTGGGCTATAGGCAAGGATGTTGTGTTTGAGGCAAATATGGTTTTCTTCGGTGCGGCTTCGTCTAAATCTGCAAAAAGCTCCTGTTTAGCTGTGAGATCTTCTGATATAGCTTCAATGACAATATCTGCATTTTGCACCGCCATCATGGCATCTGTAGATGTGAGGATGTTTCTTATTGTATCTTCGGTAAACTTCTTTGCCATTCTGGGCTCGTCTGGAAACTTCTTTGACACTACCCTTTCTAGGCCTCTCCTTACCAACGTCATACAGCTAGTGAGCTGGGCAGCATTTTTGTCGACCAGTACTACATTGAAGTCATTTCTAGCAGCATCAAGTGCAATACCCGATCCCATAGACCCGGCGCCCACGACGACGACATTTTTTATCTCCTCGTGTCTTTCCACTGAAGTTGTAGTCCCAACGTGTGCAGAAGTAAACTCTAGTTTATAGCTGCTTGATATTCCTCGTACACATAGCCGTGATTGCGATATTGTGAAAGGTAAGCGCATGTATCTGTAAAATCCGTTCAATGCCATTCTTGGTTTCAAATTGGAGATACACGCAACAAATGTCACCGTACGAGAAAACAGTGAATGTCTACACGTTCGGGAATGAAGGTGATAGCATAGTTCATAGGTTAGTCCGGGGTCTGGGAACTAGCTACGTTCCCTGATGACCTTGCAGGCCCCTACAATTGCAATACAAAACCATCGGTAATTGACAGTAATAGTAATACAATCCATCAAAGAAAAAAATATCTATTTAAAATTAGAAACCAAGTTTGCAAAAACATCAACAACTGCACCAATATGCCCAATCAGTACTCAACTAGAACCAGTTTGAATTGGACGGTCCTTGCCAACTTTGATGTACCCAATAACAGGTGTAGCACTGGAGGACCGTGATTTTAAATATGTATAAAATCCCAGGCATAGCGGAGCAGGGTGGCTCCCCCACTTTTTGCAAAAAATGCCAAATATTAAGTAATAAACTGCCAGTAAAGCCTTTTTTCATAAGGTTTTAGCCCACCCTATTTTAGACGGCCCCCATTTTTCTCAACGCTCGGCGGTGCCTGAATCCACAAACTAACGTTGAACAATTTGGCGAAAAAATGGTGGCCTTCTACTTGACCTTTGACCCTTTCAAAATAGCTACTAGAAATTAACATACTGTTAGTAAAAGGGCGTGTCGGATGTTTTCCGTTGCTTCGAGAAGGATTTGAGTCAAAATTTGTCTAATTTTAAAGAAACTGCACATTTTGACAAAAGTAGTTTATTTTTAGACGGGACTCTTTAGAAATCTTGGCTGACCACGCCATAATTAAGTAGCAAGAAGAACAATCCATTTGTGGTTTTTGATATCAAGATCATATCTCATCTAAGACAATTGATGATACAAGAGGTAGACCGATAACACTTTTGACAAGTCGTACGTTCATTTTATGCATTTTATCTTGTTTTCGTCAGTGAGAAATACGTTTGAAAATAACTTTTATTCAGAAGAATCCAATAGAAATTTTGGCTGATCTTTACAGAATTGAAATTAAATATACAATTCACAAGCAGTTTTGATTTTGGTCATATATTGTTTGTTTGACTATTTAGTACTGGCTAATATTTTATCAGCTATGCTGTGTTGAAATTTTGCAAAAAAGGGCACAGAGAGGTTATAGAGGTCCCTGGGTAAAAAAGGAAAATGCAGATCACCTGCGAGCGAATACCCTGGGTGCCAGAGCCTCAGAGAGTCAAAGGATGAAGAACGGGGGAAGGAATTGCGACCCCGTTCTTCATCCTTTGACTCTCTGAGGCTCTGGCACCCAGGGTAGCGAGCGAAGCGAGCAAAAAATTTAGCAATTGCGCCCCTTAGATTAGCTTAAAATTACTTTTCAGAAGGACTTCATGGAGTAATTTCGACACGTTAAAATGTTGTCAATTATCCGACGAAAGCCCGAATTTTCCGACGACGTCGCTGATTGGGGAGGGGGCTGAGCCCCCCAAAGTCCATAATTTCCGCCACTGCCTAGTGGAAAGTCTAATACTATTACCAGCTTTATTCAAATCTCTGCCACAAGCAGCAAACATTCAACGCACTTTTAGCGATGCAGTGTCTGAACAATGAAGCTGTTGGTTGCTTATGCGTGTTTTATTTTCATAATTATTAATTTTATTAGGCTTCTCTTGTACTTCATTTTCCATGTGTTGTGGTATTCGAAATTACCTTGCTGGGCAGCACTGAGATTTTCATAAAAGACATTTCGGTTTTGAAAGAAATAGTTCTTAAGCGGAGGCATAGGGCCGCAATCGCCCTTTTAGCCCTAGTGACTTTCCGTGGTTTAAAATTGTCCATTCCTTTACATTAAACAAAGACTTTATCCCGCAGTTATGGCTCGCTTGGTCCCATAGAACAGGGGTGAGATGTCGCAAAGTTTGCTAACATTCCAGGCAAGGGCGCCTACCCAAAGGGGACAGCATTGGCAGTTGCCCCATTGCCCTCGCAAAATTGAGTGATTTTCTTCGTTTTACCACTGTTTCGCCCCTTTTCTAAGCGCTTTGCCCCCTTTGCCCGCTTTGAGTGCAGACTTCTGTAATTCCGGGGCTATAATTGATTTCTAATCGGAATCGAACAAAATGAAGTAATTTTAACGGAGTTTTCCGCAAGGATATTATTAGCCATATTAAAGACTTTTGTTACAGTTTTTGAAACACGCAAATGAAGTGTTCATCATATCTAGCCCATACATTAAGTTTGTGATTCGAAGTTTGTGATATCTAGCCCATACATGAAGTTTGTGATTCGCTGAACAGGTAGAAATTCTCATAAATGATAAATACCAAAGCGGCAAGTTCAGACCAGGAAAATCAACCACAAAGCAGAGAAAGATGAGTGAATGAACTCTTAATCGGAGCAGACTACAAAACCTCACTGCGATTTGTGGCAATGAAGATTAATAATTAAATAGCGTTTCGTTAGGAAAAAGGCAGCAAAAAGTCATGATGTTTACTGGTCATCATTCTTTGAAGTCGACTTTCAAACTCACTGGGAGCTGTTTTTTCATGTTAATGTTCTCTGCTCGTTATCGGTAACATAATGACATTGGTTGGAGGGCTAGAGAGGAAACGGAAATCTCAATCTGAATTTATGGGAGTACATGGTCGTTGCTACGTGGGGTGTGTGGGGGTGTGGAACACCCCTTGGAAGAAAATTTCATTGTTAGTAAAAACGAGAAGTTTTTTGCATTTGAGCTGGTTCGTCAGCAAATTTTCAGATTTGTCGCAAATAAATTATGGCTTACCCACTTTGTCGGCAATCAGGGCACCCCCGTGTGCACAAAAGCGAACGACGGCCCTGCGGGGGTATTTAGGTACATCTAGGGCCCCTTGTTATCTTGATGCTTACCAAGGCTGCATCCTCTTTTTTGTTCTGGTCCATGGAAACTCAGGGTTGTTTTCTCCAGAGTCCAGAAGTGTCAATTTTTCCTCCTGACAATTTCCTCAAGCTTTGGCAGCCTTGCTTAGAAAGCAGAGACTAGGGAGGGTTTGTGCGTCGTAACATTAATTTATTTTGTTTTTCCTCAAGATCATTTTCTGTATTACAGCCAATTTTTCTGGACTTTGGTTTTTCTTCAGAAGACACTGAACCCCCTAGCTTCCTATTTCCTATTGTTTGATATCATATAAAAATGGACATCTTTATTTTAAATTTAGCTGTAATTTTACTTGAGAATTTTCCTTGTTAGGTTTCTTTTGTTTGCTTGATCTTTTCTCCTGAAAATAGTTGGGCAAGAATTGGGTTGAGGTCATTATAGAAACAAGCAGTAGTGTTATTAAGAGTAAGGCCTGGTTCAAACGTCGCACTTCTCATGTGCCGAACCTATCTCTGTTTGGAGCCGTGCAGCTCGGCAAGCTCTGTCGATCCAAACTAGTCTGCCGCTCCTAACTAAATCTGCCGTACCAAATTGATTCAAACGTCGCGCGCGACGTTTGAACCAGGACTAAAGCACCTTGGAGACTGGTGGAACCAGATTGTCATAGTTCATATGGTTGTCATAACACCATCAAAAGTTTGGGCAAACTCGAGGTTTTATAAAAGCTTTGGGTGAAGCTAGTCTTATCACAATATTAGAGCTCATTTTACAGTTGCTTTCACTGCAATTCCCCTTTCAATGAAATGTTTTCTACTGAAAATAAGCCTTTTGTGGAATATTGGATGTTGTATCTCAAAAAATATAACTCAAAGCTTACATTTTTTGGAAAATCTCTGTAATAAAACAGCTAAACAATGCACATTTATTTTTGAGCCACGGAGTTCATATTCAGCCAGAGGGGCAAAGCTTTTTTACCAATTATAGAGTTAGTGACTGAGGCTGAAATGCATTTTTGTTTCGACCTGTGGCTCTAAAATTGTGCAAGAAGCATAAACAAACAGCAATTTTCAAATCAAGGTAAAGGGAAAATGATACTTACCACAAAACCTATTCCTATCTTTGGCTTAGTTACACCAGAATAGGGTTGTGAGTTACAAAAGGAAAGGAAGAAAACTGAAGACAATGCTATTTTATAAGAAGACCAATCAAAGCAACAATCTTATGGACTGTTGCCTAATATTGCAAACACACTTCCAAACTGACACAACAATTAAATTCTATTATATCTAATCATATGCTGTCACCTCAGGGCATAAAATTAATGCTTTACTAATTCAATTATAAATGAAAGTGCCTGGATAACCAAATGTTTATTAATGTTCATGTCTTTGATGATAATTTAGTTGCGTTCATTCATCCCCCTTTGTTCCCCATGTGCTCTTTGATGATCTAATTCATGTTTTGTCTTCTCTTCAATAGCTCTGATATCTTCAATTGATAATCCATGCCATTTGTCGAGCCAGCAAAAGACTTGTCTATGAAAATTTAGGAGCAGTCGCCTTACAGCTTTCAGTATAAGAGACTGGACTGCTGACTGGATTAATCTCCACTTAAATTCTACTTTGTATAGCTTATAACAGCACATGTAGGGTTCACAGCTTGAATACCAATCAGCTCCACTCAAAGGACCTCTCCCTAAAAGATTAAATACCAAACAACAAGTTGTAACTATTTCTTACACTGTTTGTTTAAAACAGGCATCCTACAAAGAATTAAAAGGTTTGCTAAAAACATGAAAATAATTAAAAATTATTTTGCTGTACAATGGAGTATAAATAAGTCTCCCCATTAAACTAAGCTCTTAATCTGTTTAAGGGGATACATAAATGTTTTTTAAAGATGAATTAAACTAAAAGACCACAGCAATTACCTGATTTATAGCTTCTTATTATCATGTTAACTATACAAACTTCTGTTCAAATGCATTCTGTATCATTTTTCATGACATTTCATGACAGACAATGAACCAGAAGTATGTGTATGCAAATAAGGATGAAATTTAAAGGACAAGTGACATGCTTTTGGGGCCAAATTTTTTTTCTTTTAACTCAAAGTAAAATGCTGTATGAGAGTGTTGTTGAAATATTTTTACTTCCTGATTTCATTTTCCTACTTAAAAACCCTTTTCAAATTATGGCGGGAAAAGAATCATGTGACACGGGGACGTAGATTGTGATAATTTGTTATTGCTGCTACTGGTATACAGTGCAATATTAACGTTGACAACATGCTTTTAAACGAATTCAGAGTTAGTAATTGGGTCATTCTTTTGCAAATTGTTTTTGACATTAAGTTATTAATGACAGGAAAATGGAGTTATCACAATGTATGTCATAGGGTCACATGATAAAAAGCAAAATCGCACCCCCTGCACCCCCTGATTAGAATTTTTTGTTCTAAACCAGGAAAAACTTGCTTCTAAATGATGATCTATAAGTTAATGAAAAGAAAAGATAGGGTGAAAAGTATGTCACTTGTCCTTTAAACAATGAATCATAGAACCCTGGCCAAACACATAAAACAATTGGCAGAACAAGGCTCAAAGTTGTTGGTCTTTGTATGATGTGTTCAGGCCAAAACACACTTCACATGACTAAAAATTTGACTCTATATTGACATATAAGTAATCACATAGAAACTTCTTTAATTCCTCATTGATTCCTCATATATATATTCTAAGGAAAAAATAAATGTTTATCTTATTGTTACTCCATTTTATTTATTTCTCTATGCGAAAAATTTCTTGTCGGACTAGGCCGAGCTATCACATTTAGACTATCACAAAAACTCTAAATATAGTTTTTTACACTTTAACCGCTTCTTTTGATAATTGGATACCTATGAAAATGAGTTTATTTGTTTTTGTGCGGATAGTCGAAAACAGATATGTATGTAACTGATATACACTTTGACAGACATCTTAACTAGTGTGTTCTTAAATATAATGGCCTGGAAAATTGTAACACTGTTGTTTGCTGCTTTTCTCAGAAGTTCTAGCTGGCATATGCCCTTGACAATAGTTTTTGTCCACCATCGTGTTCTTACAGAGTTCCTTGAAAGTTCATGCAACTGCAGGTTTGAACATGTATGCCGTTTGAATTTCGAGGTGTGAATTGAGTAAGATGAAAGGTTACGAGTGAAAACATTTGAGTTCCTCTAAGCAGAAACAAAATTTTTGAGGCGAAATTGAGGATCTTTATCTGCTAGTCTGGATTGATTCAACTAGAGTGGAATGAAGTGCAGGTTTTCCAAACTGGATGGATTCATTAAAGTGGAATGAAGTGCATAAAAACCCTTACATCCTAATAGGATCTTTTCTATTCTGCAGACCAAGCAATAGTTCCTCATTGAAACCAGAAAACTCATTCTATTACAAATGACCAATCATATCAAACTGCTGGGAAATTTTGAGTCATTAAATTTTATAGCCTAAATATTAACAAACCTTCAATACTGAGAACTCTTTAGGTCTGTTTTTGTAGTTATTGTCAAGGCATTCACCTTTCTTAGCAAGATGGTAGCATATTGAATTTGTGTTTGCGAGAGTGATGATGGAATATAATTACCCTTACTTAGATTTAGAACAAATGACAGGGCATAATTCATAATTCTGAGGCTTCCTGAGGTTCTCATATGAAATTACAGTGTACGGTGAAAAGCAATTATGTCGTATTAAATATTTTAGTTAGGGATAACGTCATGAAATGAAGCGATTATATAATTATTTTTGTATCAACTTTGAGAAAAGGAACCAATACAACCCACACCACAATACTACTTAACAAGAATAAATCACCAATTAAGTCAAACTTTCTTTACTTTAAATCTACGGATATTTATCCTGCTTCTCTCTCTGATTTTTAATGACAAATTCTCCTAATGTCAGGTTAACGGTTGCCGGACAAGAAAAAAATAAAATACCCTACCTGTCTTTGTTGACTTGAATTTTGTTGGGTCCTCTTCCACTTTGTAATCAGTCGAAGATACCGGATCATTTACAATATCAATGAAATCTACAGTTCTCTTTGCTAATTCGCTTTCAGTCAAAGTGTGATGTTTGTTTGAATTGTCGGTCTTTGAGACTCTTTCTTCCTTGTGCCACGAAATAATTTCGATTCTGAAGTTCTCTTTCATGTAGCCTTTATTTGTGTAAACAGTTTTGCAATAGGGAAAAGCGTTCCACGCCTCCTCCTCCAATGTCAGAGCACCCTTCGGGGCGACTTTTTTTAACCAACCTGGGACTTTATTCTCTAGATGCATCAACTTATAAGTGTACTGCCCTGACCCACCATGCTCTGGATCATCTGTGTACGGCTCATTCTTGACGACTTCCACCCCGTCACCACCGCCAGTTTCATTTTTACTGGCTTCTGCAACAGAGTACAGCTGTGCAATGTGGTACTCGTCAACTGTTATAGGCAGTGGTATGCGATATTCGCGTATAATAGACATCTTCCCTACTTTCAGAAGAAGAGGCCTCACCCAATTCCCTTCGCATGTGAAAGGAAGCCTAAAAAATCCGCGTCATTCATAGGAGCTTGGGGCGAGTAATAAGTTTGACGCAAATTCAACGCGAGAAGTGTTGCTAGTTGCTACGAGGCTTGGAAAATAGCCAGATATCAGGCTCGAACCGGAAAAAAAACAGAAAAGGTTGGACAGTAAAAAGGAAAAGCTAAAAAAGAAAGGAAAAGAGGTCCCGAAAGCAATGGATTTCTCAGAAGAAGCCTGGGTCATTATTGGGGGGATCGCGAGCCACCCTGAAAAAGCTTGGATGTCTTTTTTACTTATAACTTACTGTCGATATTTTTTATTTGCCTTGCTTCTTCTATGAGGTTATGATTTTGAATGGACAAATGTTTAGCTGATTTTCCTTTATTGCGTATATGCCATCTCCAAAAAGTGGAGCAGCAATGCAACTTTAAATTTTACGAATTTGGAAGTGATTCTCATATGGGAGTATCTTTCGCCAAAGATCTAAACGCAACGTTCTTACGATTCTTGGATATGAAATATGACATCGCTGTTTTTGAGGGACAGAAGCTAACCTTGATGATGCAAAAACTCTGTATGAAATAAGTATAGTTGTATGCTGATTCATCAAAAAATACACTGTCCAGTTTAATAAAATCTTCACAACATGCGGGTCAAAGAAAGTGTGAGGGGTCTTTCAAAAGAAAGAACTTCGAAGCATAAGAACCCATCCCCTTTACCAGAATGACCAGAGGAAAAAGCCAATTCATAAAGCACTTACGCAAAGCTGTTCAGTGGCAAAGATAAGTTATTACTATATATATGCACTTAGTGAGCAAAAGTATTGCACAGGACTTTACGATTTGTGACAATATATTTCAACTACGAAGTCAACTTATAACTTTTATGACATTTGCTATGGCTACTTGAATTTTGGTTCGCTAAAATGTTTTGTTGCAGTGCCGCCATTTCTGTTTCAGCCTATGCAATACTTTTGCTCACTTAGTGTACATTGATTCTGTAGCAGAAGAACGAATGGACGTGTGGCTAGATGTTTTCATCGTGACATTAGAGAAGAGAAAAAAAGGCATTGATTAGAATTGCTGTTAGCACATCTAATTAACCCTCTGACTTCTTTGTTGGCGGTTGTGCAAGCGTTTGTTCTTTAGATAGACTGATAATAAACTGTTCACTTTTGTGCCACCATTGCTTTGGAGAAGGGGGCACCAATTATCATTGGGGGCAGGGAAGCCTGTATTTGAGCGGGGTGAAGTGCCAAGAAAATGGGCAAAACAATAGTATTCCACAAGGGCAAGTGGGCCGCTGCCCAGGCGCCCTTTATGGGGGGACACTTTCCACACATAACATCTTTATTGTTTTTGGAACTGGAACACTGGCTAACCGGTGTATTGCTTCTATCTCTTGACTTTTATTCTGTGTTTCAGATATTTAAACCTAGTGTCCAAGTAATAATCACCTGGCTTTGTAATAGAAGGAAAAATATTATTCTATAATCAGGGGCGCAGCGTGCGGAGGGGGGTGTGTGAACCCTACCAACTTTTAGAGAACTAGTCGGTAGAATTAAATTTATAACAAAATATTAATATACACTGGACTCCATAGAACACTATTTACAGTGACCAATTAAGAACAAGTTGTCTTTTATATCTTTTCGATATGAATGATATATGAAACGTAATCCAAGCTCTCTTCTATCATCTGGTAATCCTGCAACAAACACTGTCAGTTGTTTGAAGTTGAGGGACCTTTGATCATTGCGTAACATTGAAGATTTATTCCGTTGGGTTTAGATCATATGATAAAGAAGGACTTAAGTTGACACACATGACAAGATTACATGACAAAGAATGGTGGGGGAATATTGTAGTTCCATTTGACTTTACTTTAATTACTTTGAGAAGTCTCTAAAATGCTAAAATCTTATCCCGTCGGTAGCCTGTAATTCATTAGCCCGAAAACTATTGATATTTCGAAAATTTTGGAAGTAATGAAGCAGAAACAATAGTAGTGCCAAACAAAAGAGGGGACCTGGACTCCCTTTATTGAATATCATGCATATTCAAGAAACAGGTGCTATATCTGCCTGTACTTGTTGTTCTTTCTCTTGAAGGGAATTTATCATACTATTTTAAATGTCTTTCGACAGACAGGTTCTTTTTAGAAAATGGAACCTTATTGTTAGAACACAGGGTTCCCATTCATTGCAGGACATCACATGACAATTGCAACATTGCGCAGCAATTGCATCAGCTTCTGTTAATTGTATTATACTAAGGGTATATAAGGGGTGGCTTTATAGTTAGGTTCAGTCTTGATTGCCGTAAGATTGTCGAACTCCGTGTACCTTGTCGCTAGCTTGCAGAATTGTGTTTGCCGTTACATTGTCGTCGTTAGCCGTTTAAGATTTCTTTAGTCGTTTGCCGTGAACTGATGAATTAGAAGAAGTGTAAAGAGAATTGGATAACAGTTTTTGCCGTATTTATCGTGTACGTTTCTGCGAACGACCTACGAACTCACATTTGTAAAACCCCCTTTTTAAGTGGTTTTACATTATATCTTGACGAAAATGAAGACTGGTTCTTTTTGGAAAAAGTACTTAATCTTGACGGAAAGGCACTTTTTCTGATAAAAAGGTTACTTTAACTTACAAAAAGGCACTCGTCCGTCAATGAAAAATTGGCAGAGTTTTCTAACAAAAAATGCATCTTTATTCAGGGATGCCGGATCGCATTTTGTAGTGGGGGGGAGGAGGGAGGGGGGAAGGAACCTTTAGACGAATTGGCTAGCTTTTATAGTAGCTTTCCCCGCATTTTATTTGATGCCATTATCTGAATATAACAGTTCAGCAAAAAGTGAGAGGGCTACACCTCCAGCCCCCTCCCTCCGGCGTCCCTGTTATTCTTAAAGATAGCAACTCATTCACCTTTTCTTATAGAAAAGAGGCGCTTTTTCACAGATGTTCTTAGAAGATGTGAAACAATCAACGATGGCCTAATGTCTTAAATCAAAAAAGCCTATCTAATGTCAATGGATGCCTATTATAGCTATCATAGCCTTTTAAAAAATTTAAAAAATAACTACTCGCGTGTGTCATGTATCTTGGAACTAGGCCTATTGACCCAGGGCCGCGCAGAGGATTTATAGGCCCTGGGTCAAAACGAAAGATAGAAAGCAAGTGTTCGGAGGAAAATTTTTGAGACGATTGTTGCTAAATTTGCTGCTATTTTGGTTGCTGAAATTGCAATGGTGGCTATTACTTCTTTGGTCATTTAAAGGGGGCCTATCATAGGGGGATCAAAAGCCGCAAAACTGTGCAAAAATCAATCAAATGTCGCAATCCGCAATGAAATTAAGCGCGAAGACGCGGCCGCGATAGCAAAAGAGGGAAATCTATAAGGGGAAATTGAAATATGAAATAATCTAAGTTTTCGGGGAAAAAATATAACCATTAAGATTTTTTGATTTTGAAATACGAAATAACTTTGGTTACCAGTATGAAATAACAAAATAACTGAATACATCTTATAATATTGTGTTAGATTTATTTATTTGATAACAGCATTGACTCAAGTGACTTTTGATATGTATAACTGTTGAGATATGTATTACGCCTGGGTTGCTCTTTTACATTTTTCAAACTTTTTAGGGGCATTTTTTTAAAGGAGGCGCTTAAAAGAAGAGGCGGCTTTTCAAACTTCACCATTAGTAAAAAGTACCAATGGCATAGAATCTACGGCAAATGGTTTTGGCTTATATTATCTCAACAAAATAGACGAGAACATCAAATGGTATCATAAAAGTGTTTTATCTACATTAATTGTTCCACATCTTTATACTATGAATTCTTTCTAAGACCACTAAATAACAGTTTTTTAATCCATTTAAGTTGCAGGATTGATTTGCTGATAAAATCTGTCCTCTAAATCTTCAAATCTCTAAACAGATGTTGTTCATTTTTCAACTTTTTTTTATCTGAGTCTAGACATGTTTCCCGCGAAGTTATTCTTAGTTTAAACAAATCAGACGAAGCACGTAATACACCAATTCAACTTACAGCCTCATTTCTGCGTTAAGTCTACAATACAAGCACAAACAATATGAACAAATTGTATTCAGCCTAAAATTGTGATGATAAAGCCAAATCTGAGCAATAAAAGGTCGTACATAATGAAGTTTGGAGAAATTTCCTAAACGAGGCCGTAAGTCGAATTTGTGTATACTTGAGAGAAGCAAGTAACCAATCTCTCATAATGTCAAAATTATTTCTGGCCATACTTTTTAATTCAATATGGCGGCAATAAACAATGCTAAAAATTGTGGGATATTATGTTTTTGATGCAAGACGAAGTAACTATATTAGATCAAACTATAAGGAAAAATTATGAAAAGCGACGTGAACGCAACCGTAAAGAGAATTTGGCCCACTACAGCTCCTGTTTTTCACACTCGATGAGTACCCCTTGAAAAGACACCTAAAATATCTACTCTTTAGAAACATGTAGTCAATCTGTAGTGTTTATAACTTATTAACGAGTGGGTTTTGTTTAGTTTTAGTTTCGCATTAACTTCATTTTAGCATCTTTTCTTGCTATCTTATGCATCTAAGAGTAGACTGTAAGTGACTAGAAATAACAGCATGACTGTAGTATGAAGAATCGATTAAACAAATGAATTTGGTTATTTAGGCTTTTGGCGGTAGTAGAGCTTCTCTTTAGAGGTTTCTCTAAATACTATATAATATATGATAATGCACCTAAATCTTTCCTTTCCCACTTTTTCATAAACCAAATAGCACTTGGAGGCATTTTTCGGCTTGGGTCTGTTCGGCATCATCATCAGCGTGTGAAATTACCTCAGTGTACCCATTTCCATGCTGGTATCACAATTTGCACGATTCATGTTCTAACAGCCCAGACTATACAGTACAGTACAGCTCAAATTTGGTGCGCAGCGCTATTCACATTTATGAATTGTTTACAGCGCTTGCGTGAAGCCAACAAATGTTAGGCAACCCGGCCAAACGAGCCAACAACACCAAACAGCACCTTGAGCAATAGGGATTATTTTAATTACCATCCAACACCCGTCAACATTTTTGACCAGTTTCAAATCGATCCATCAATTCACCCAACATCTTTCCCAACAATGTTGGGTGACCGAACATGCTGGCCAAACGGCCCAACATTTGAGCCAACTTGCGAAAAGAGCGCGTTGACTGAGATGTTAGGTGAAATGTTGGCTCGTCAGCCCCGGTCTGAAGCTCCAAGCCCTCTGTCGGAAGATTTCTGGCGCCACCTCTGGGTGTAGTCTGGCTAGTTAGTGGCTATCGGGTTGAACTTAGACACTAAAAAAAGAAAAAATATCCAGATTGATGTCCGCTGATTGGAAAGAAAAAATGCCAAATTGATTATTTTGTGCAAACAATATTGTCCGTTAATTAAAATGTCCGCTAATTAAGTGGCCGCTTTTTAGAAAGTTTTTTATGAGACTTTGACCAGAAAACGATCGGGGGAAAAAATTGTCCTCTAATCAGAGGTGTCCGCCTTTTAGAGTGTCCGTTAATTGGAATGAATACTGTAGATGCATCGTTTCCTCCAAATGACTTCGACATACATTCTGATAACTACAACATCGCCTGTAATTGTGATGATTGAGTGCATTTGGTATCAACAAATGCATGTCATTTAAGTGATATTTAATATTGCACTCTCTAGCTGCTGCAAAAGTTTGAGTGCATTACCAAGCGACAATGCTGATGAACAGGGCCTAAAATTAGCGGTAATAAATCGCATTCAAGCAGTAATAATTTTTTTGAACAATAACGCAACGCTGTTTAATGTTAAACAAACTTAACGTCTTCAAAACTTTCTCTTCAACTCTTTCTCCTTACTTTTTCTTCTTTCTCCGTCTTCTTTATCGTCGTTCGCAAAAATTTTGCTAAACCACTCTTGCTTTCCTGCTTTTGTGCTTTCTCTTGCCCGACGATCTTTTTCCTCCATCCAACTCAACGCTGCAGACCTAGGATCAAAGTCACATAGTTGTGGCATATTCATATGTATGTAAAGGTAATCGCTGACGGTTTAGCGCTTGAACGATGATCTGCATGTTGATTTGATCTTGTTATAAAGAGAAATGACCCGCTCACAATCAGCTGAATGGGGTTTGCATGCAAGAATGCGGCCAAGGACGACACAGACATCTGAATACTCATCCCTTGCTCCTTGCACCTTTTTTGCAGCATGCTGAAGGGATCGGCCTTTTGCATTTCGGCACAATCTTGTAGATCCTGATACTGAATGGCTACATTTGCCAAATCCAAGTCAGGAGCAATAGAGCGGTGAACTTCTTTTATTTCATTTTCTGTGGCCATGATCTTAACAAACGGGTTAAATGATTTGGAAGCATTATTGTCCACTTGAAGTCGCTTGTCTAGCATAGCGGTCAAATCTTTGATTGGCTGAGAGCTCTGTTTGCTACCATGTTCTAAGCCAATCAGCACATAGGATTCTCACAACAAAATCGCTTCGCAGCTAGAATTAGGCCCATTTTCGCCATTTCAGCGTGTTTTTACCACATTGTCTACAAAAAGCATTGCACGCCTCTACAAAGCGAATTTCCACTTTATTTTTTGTCCAGTTCATCATCATGCGTTGCTATTTAACCTATATTGGCGCCACTGTTCGATCGCAAAGAATAATATGGAAAAAACACCTCGCAAATGATCGCTAAATTTCGTGTAAAGGTTCAGGTAAATTACGTTTTTACCTCTCCCCAACCCATAGCGCTTTAGACATTTCACATTTAGACAAAATCAATTATATACTTACCTTATATCTAAGAATGGTTCACAATCCCGTCAAAGATGCAATCACTGTTCAGCCTTAGATTCGGCGGTGATCGCCAATGTAATTATCACAACGGCACGAAGGCTTTCATATTCACCCTCGAACTCAATAAATGTATCTTTGTCCTCTGAAATCAAAATTCATTTCATAAAAGTGAAAATTTTTCAGCAACAGCCCAAAGTAATTTCAATCATGATTGTCCAAAGACAATTGACCATTATTACTAATTTTATGTGATGAAAATGGCGAATACACTCACGCGGTAAGACTGGAATCTAATAAAATTTGAAAACGGCGGGAAAATTTCGAAAATGCACCCTCGAAATTTTCCCGCCGTTTGGTATCTGGTCGGCGTCTTTCCTTCTTCCAAAGCTTGATCCCGCAAAACTTATTAGCTTCTTCATCATACCTTTCTTTGAATTCATTTCCCCAACCTCCCAGCAAGGATCCAGTGCTCAGCTTGTTCACCCTTTCGCGAAACTTCTCTGCCTTTGGCTCAATGTCCAAAATTGTTAGTGAGTCGCTTTGAAGCTTATTTTGGAACACTTTGATTAAGAAAAGTAGGTCTGCAACAAACCACATCAAAATAATGTTGTCCTTGTGGGTAAGAAGCTTCAGAAACTTTTTGCCTTCAGCATCGCATTGCTCTACGTTGAACTTTATGAGTGCTTGCCACGAGCACAGAATAGCATCAAGAAGAGCAGCTGTAAATTCTGCCCATCTGACCTCAAAATACTTTGGGAAACGACGCACTGTTAGCCCTTCCGTTTTTTCCAGCTCACTGGTTCGTTTTGCTGAAACGTGAAAATAGGTAGAAATTGCTGCTAATTGAAAACCAAGTGATCAATTTCTGGGACACTCTTACATAAGTCTTTGTGTGCATTTGCAGTCGAATGCACTGCAAAAATAGATTTTAGGAGGGGAGTGTCGATGTCTAATTTCCTTCGTTCGTCATCCAGGAGCTTCCAGAGACCACGATGCTCTCCAACATTCTTATTTTCCCCGTCAGTTGAAAGATGAGTTATCACTTTCATCGAAGCCAACAGTATCGTCTGTTCCCAATTTCAATGCTGCGAGATGCCCAGAGGCACCAGGATCAGTCACGTGTCCAATGCCAATAAACTTGAGATCTGGTTTCCCATTTTCATCGACTACATTAAGTAGCATGTATTGATGATCCTTCTGCGTCTTATCCATGGACGCAGCAATGCAGGAATGAATTTCTTCCTTGAACTTTGGCAGGTCAGAACTGACTATAGTGCGCAAAAGTTCTTGTACAACTGGGGGTCGAATATACTGCAGATCAAAGTCAGAAGGCAAGTATGGTTGGAAAGGTTGATTGTAGTTGAATTTATGAGCAAGTTTTGCAGCAACTACTCTTGATGGCCAAGAAAATGCCGATGATGTCAAACATTTCGCGTCATTGTACACATGGATTATTAGTGACCCTATCTTGTTGGCCAATTTCTGGCACTGCGAACTCAACATCTTAGCCAAGGGCACAGTTTGAGATTTCTCGACAGATGAAAGTTTCTTCAAGCGCTTGGCTTCGAGGCATTCTTTATGTGCTTCACTTTGTGGATGCTCTTGAATTGTGCGAGTTCTTGCCTTTGTGCCCTCGGGAAGACAAATTGGTGGCACTCTACCCCAATAGCAAAAACGCTTCAGTATGGTGGGGTACGGTAGGCATACAGCACACAGCACACGCTTTCTTTTAGCTGTTGGTCCTGGCACAAGCTGGATACATTTGTCACTGATTTGTGTATCTACCTTTGAATGGGTCAATGCTTTTTGCTCGGCATCAACTTCGTTTCTCTGAATGGAAGAGCAAGGGCTGACAGAATCATCGCACGTGTTGCGGCTAGAGCTTGTATCCTCGTCTTCGCTAACTTCTTTTTCTGTCTTTTCATGTTCCTTCGATGTCTTTTTTCCAGTCGTTGATCAATTAAAAAATCTATCAATCGTACCTTACTTCTTGGACGAGATTGTTTAGTAGTTTGAAGTCAATTTTGCTTTTGAAAACGTTCTTATTAAGATGTTTATACCAACGTTAAGTTAACTATAAGTATTCTATCTTGTTTTTATGCCTCAAACAACTGATCAAACGGCGTTCACAGTTGGTCAAGCAGCTAAAATTTGCAATATGTATGTACAGAAAAAGTCATGACCCTTTTCCAAGTATGACGAAAATGACAAAGCACCGTTTTTATCACTGCACATTTTCAGTTTATCACTGCACAAATTGGTTATCACTGCACACTAAAATTAGGTATGATAAGAAATAATCAATGGACAATAAAGAAGAATTAAGAAACTTCAGAGCTCGAAGCTTCAGTACATGCGGAGAAAAATCAATTGCGCTTTATGATTTTGTTGTGTGCTATTTTAAAGTAAGATGGAATTTCTATACAGTAACAGTTCTGCTGAGAACACGTTTTTGTTCCTTTTGATGGTGCTTTATGCATGTTCTTAAGATAAATAATCAAAGACGAATTTGTATTTTATCTAACTCGGTTTTGTATACGTTTATGAATAAGGACAGAAAGAAGCAAATATTTTCTGAAATGGATGTTTTCCGGTGTTTCAAAGGGCGTGGCCGCAAAATAACTTAGGGGCAAGCCTCCTAGTCCCGTTCTAGCCACTCCTTTGTGGGCTGGTGCCAGTGTGACCTAATCTAGCGTAATATCGCATAATATTGGCCAAAAAACGTCATTTTGCATAAAACCTAGCATAATTTGGAATCTAGCATATCTCTGGCATAATTCTGATATTATTTAAAAGAATCATTGTTTCCATTTATCAATTGTCTATCGTTACCAAATGCAAACACTTTACACCAGTATCTGTGTTTTCATTTCGGGAGTAAATTGTGACTTTCCACCTTCAGGATTTTGCCAGTTGTTTTGAATGGTTGGCAGCCACATATTTTGTGGTTGGCAGCCAAATGCAGCCAGCTAAACGCAGTATACAAAAAAGCTAAATTTTTGCTAATTATTTGGAGTGATACCGTAATCAAAATTTACTTTGTAGGTTTCAAAAGTTTTCACTTGCTTTTATGTAAAACTGTCTGTTATCTTTTACTTTGTTTCTTCATTCATCATTTGCAATTTTGAAATATTTTTACAAAGTTTTGAATATTATCTCTGCAAAAATTTTTGTTTCCTTTGCATTTTCGTTGTTTTTTGCAACATGCTGCAAGAATTCAGCCAAATTTCGCTTCTCCGGCCAAATCAATTTATGACGGGCTAGGGGTTTTGAGAAACAGCCAAAATGGAGAAATTTGGCCATCACACCATGAATCTAAATTGCTTTTTTGTTGATGAAGAATGAGTACACTGAGTTGTCAAAAAGGCCAAAATGCAACTCTGGCCACTTTTGATATTCTGAGCATGCATTAGCCTCTTTTTCGAGCAGGGTTGCCTTGATTTGAAATCTAGCATAATTTTTGCAAATCTAGCACAATCTGATGATAAATTTGGCGTAATTCCAAAATTGAGATCTGGTGCTGGTACGTGGTGTCTGCGTTACAAACAAGATGAGGAAAAAGACCATGCTTTCAAACTGGGCGCAAAGAGAATAAGAAGAAACAAGCACAATTTGTACATCAGTGAGAGAAGAGTTCATTTGCCATATGCAACGAGGCTCTCGTTTATAGTAACAAAACTTTTTGAAAAACAAATTGATGGAAAAGAATTTGATGGGCTGAATGCAGTTAAGAACTTTCTATAAGTAAAAGAGACGTCCCAGACAAAATATTTCATTCAATCATGCACCAGATTCTGAGAAATAAACGACTAAGATCGCAGAGATCTGAGACTTGTTCTCAGAGGAATTCTACAAGACGAGACAATGGCTCGGATTCTCGCAGCAATCCCTAATTCTATCGATGTAGAGAGGCTGATTCCCATCTACAACAAGATAGAAGCAGGTGGGGAAAGCAGCAAAGTTTCGACTTCTGGAAGCAAGTCTGGGAAGCAAGGCTGATTTAAACGAGTTTTTTAAGGTGAAAGGAACAATAATAACTTTGACAGAGATCCGAACAAACCGTATAAAAGAGTTTTCTTTCGATAACCTTTTTCTCACATATTGAGACATCGCTATGTGTAGCGAATTTTTCTTATCAACTTAATCCATATATTGTAAAGAATCAGCTTTTGCTACTTATACTTCATTCATTTAAGAATTTGCTGAATTAGGACATGTTATTTGCACTATGTTTGCAGTTTCTATATTTGCTACCCCCATGATGCCAATCCCAGCAAAGTACCACGCCCAATTTTTATAAAGAATGTGGATCTGTAAGAATTTTTTATTTTAGGCCCTGCTGACGAATCGACGGTCTTTCATTGCTGACGAAAGCTCGGTATAGTTTTTTTTCAGACAAACTACTATTAGAACATTTTCCTTTTGCTTGAATTTTCCTTCAATACTTAGTTTTCCAGGCAGGCAAATATATCAGCTCAAATGACAATAACACAAAGATGGAAAACTTCAAAATCGAGGTAAAACAACCGAAATTACGACAATCAGCCTTTGAATTCCAGGTGCTTCAAAACTGCAGAACCACCATTTTGATGAAGTCATGGAAACTCTAGATAGCAATAACTCGTTACCTGCAGAGTTTATTCTTTTAGAACTTTTTGCTTCTATCACATTGCCAAAAAAGATGACTGGGCAAAATGACGTGATTTCTATTGTGTTACAAAAATGTATCCAATTATTCAGCAAGGCTGAAAGTACCCAAATCAAGAGCAAAAACTAAGGTTATGCACTTCACTCGACTGTTGATGAAAATTCCCAGTCTATAAGGAGAAAATTTATTGTCAAAATTTGTTTTCCCCTAATGTAATTGTTTTGTGCATTATCAGTCACAAAAACAGCTATCGATGCGTGAAAAGATCTGTTCACAGATAATCAGCTCTTAAAGGGCCACTCCAGCCAAAAAATTTTATTTCAGAACACGATGTAATCAGACCTCCTGAAAACGAATCTGTTATTATTTTTTTCATATCTCTAACCGTTTTGTAGTTATTAGCGTTTGTAAAATGGTCATTGAGTTGAATTGTTTTTCAACCGTGTTATCGGAGATCTTCGAATTGACGTCACAGGCATTTTCGGCCTCGGTAAGTTTGCGGCAAGTATCATCGGCTGTCCAAAGGGTCAACGAGAACCTAGCGAAATGGCAGACAGGGCCTAGCAGCGGCATGCTTGTTAGAAGGCCAGACTTTTATCTGGAATCGATATAAAGAGAGAAGTATCGCTCATCAGTCTTGATACTCTGATCGAATATGGAAGTTTTTTGTCGCACGAATCTTTCTGACAGAGAAGTCAAATTGGCAAAGTAGGCCAGCGAGACAGAGACATGAAGATGTTGACAGACTTTCATGGAATGTTGCTTTTGAAGCAATTTGTATTGGCAGGCCAGTTCCCTGATTTTAAAAAGAAGATTCGCGCTTTTTCATCAGCCCCTCCTTTAGTGCAACAGCTAAAAAACCATCGCGCAATTAATTCGGGAGGAAAGAAGAAAACAAAACCGGTATACCGGGAATGAAAGCTGTATGAATTGATACAACATATTCATTAGGATAAAGTGCTTCATATCAACATGACTTATTGGAAATAAAACAGGACAAATGAGGACATGGACAAGAAAGTATACAACTTTCAAGACATGACTAAAAACCTACCATTAGTCATGAGTCAAACAACTTTTTCAAAAATTATAAATTTGTTTTTATACAAACAAAAAAGGGATTTGAGATTATATTAATAAATTCAACTTTTTCAATATACTTTTGTAAATATAATTTTTGTATTTAACCTTTAAGCTATTACAGGGGCCTTGTCAGCTCCTTTAAGCTGTCAGAATCTCAACCTGCTATATTTATGAATAATAAATACATGTTTGATGTATTTAAATACTTGGCTACATTGAATTATACAATCACATCCAGTGAACTAGCTAGCAATTTGTAATTTCTATTGCACATGAGAAATGTTCTTATAAAAGTATCACGAAACAATAATCTATTGCAAAACTTCTAGAAAATACCTATATGTTGTTACTAGCTTTAAAAAATTTGCAAACATTATATATGACCAAATTATATATAAAATTTTGATAATTTTAGAAAAATAGTCTCCTTTGTGAAAATGTTAATACAAAAACAGAATAATGTGTTGAGGTCTTTGTGGTAACTCTTGAATGGAAGAGAGGGGCAAGTTATCACTCCCACAAAGCCAGTAGCCAGATAACAGGATGCATGTAATCTCCAACCTTCATCTAGCATTTTTTGCAAGATCCTTTCTGCTGGTCCATAAAAGAGTTTGTAACCTTTTTTATGCCTAGAATAATAAGGTTGACAGGGATAAATACTAACATACCAGTGAAATTTACTTTTGAGTCATATTAAAACATAAAATCATCAAAGAAACTTGGACACTCAGGGGCATTCAGAGTATAGATATTTAGAAGGACCAAAGAGAAATTTAGGGGTGAAAGGGCAACCACTGTTACTATAGCAAATAGCATCTAAGGATATTAACTTGAAGTAACACAAAGATGAATTTAAATGATATAGGCCATGCTTATATGAATCAATGCTAGAATAGCAAAGGTAAATTTAACAAATATAAACAATTCTGCCTTTAAAACATTAGAATGAGGATATTACACATCTTTTTTCCAAAACCAAGGGTGTAAATTCCATGTTTTTTCTTTTGGGTAGTAGATCTTTTGCCCTGGATATTGATCTGGCAAAATTTTGAAATTGTGCATCAATTTTATGATGAAATAGGCAGAACTCCAAAATTGAAGGCAGAACAAGGTAGAACATGAAGAAGAAGGGTTCAGGAGACAAACCCTGGGAAATTTTACACATCTATACCTCAAAAAGGTGTAGTGCACAGATCATTGGCAGGGATGTAGTGCTAGGAGGCTCAGGCCCCCTTGTTGGTACAAAAAAGTAGCAAACTTCTACTTTTGGTAATATTTTATGTGACATTTTGCTTGAGAGCCCCTGTTGTACTTTTCATATTACCACATTTCTGACCATTTGGGGGACAGTTCACAAGACTGGCTGTTAGAAAACCTGTATTTAGAGCCCCTCCAAACCTCTACACCCTGCAGTTTCGCCTAACATTCAACATAGTAAAATGATAAAAAGGATGAATTTTGACTTACAGGAAAGTTTTCATCTTGTGAATGGGGTTCTTCTTCTACTGCGGTGAGACATCAATTCTATTATTCAGCTCCCTGGAAATCCCTGAGATGACACGACGATAAGAAATGCCTTCGGTCAGAAATCCATTCACATCTGAAAATTCGTGAAGCATTCCATATTGAAAAGCTTGCTGCGTTGCCAAGATGGTTCAGGTTGAAGCTTCCATCTTTGATTTGTCGAATTACTAGTCCATGTTGGCTGAAAGCCTCCGCTGAACATCAATCGCAATGAAGGAAAATAAATAAAACGACAACCGAGATTCCGACATGAATCGCCTCTTCCGAGCCTCTACCGAGTCGTGCGAATTTCAGTGCGAACGTATAACAATAGCGCCGAATGTTGAAACAATAGCCCTTTCACACGTCACAAAGTGCTTTTTCCGAAAAAATTTTTGTCGTATTTTTACGGTGATTCTCAACTTTGAGCGTCTATATCTGGAAAACGAGTTAAGCTTTTCGAAAAAAAATTTCACGATAGCTTCTTTTTCTCGACTAACTACCAATTTATGCAAAAAAAGTTTTGGGCTGGAGTGGCCCTTTAACTCACTTGTGGGGAACATTTGGTTCGCCACACTTAATTTCAGATAGTTCCATCTGCTGCATACGTCATTAAAAGGATGTTTTATCGTTTCATGTCATGGTGCACATTTCTATGTGCAATTTGAGCAGAGTCGATTTGAGACACAATGCATAGCAAATGTTAATTAACCATCAACATGAAGGCAATGGAGTTCCAAGGAACCGCTAGCCAGCAAAGAATTAAATTATACCTCCATATTCGTTTTGTAGAACCTATCAAGTCAGTTACCAGGTTTAAAATTTTCCATGATTTATGTGTAAAAAATTTATGCAATTAAATTTACAGCTATGAATTAATTATGCAATTATTATCAAATTAATTATGCAATTATTGTTTTCACTAATTCCTAGTTAGCTTACTTTGTTGTAATTGATTATAAAATGTATAAACAAATGAAACTTTTTGGCATAGCAAAATGAAAAAGGCAGATTAAAATAAAAGCTATAGAGCTAAATTTAACTGATGCAGGTCAACCCAGTCTTTTGATCAAATAAATTCATACATAAAGGTATGCTGGTAGATGAGAAAGAAAACAACAGGCAAACAGTTGGAGAAATATTAGCTTTAATTAATAAATCATTTTGCTGGAAACATTTCACAACACATCGGTAAGCATATTTAGTAACTAGAATATTCCAACAAAATGACTTCATATCACTTAGGAATTCAAAAATATATAACATGAAAAATCAGAACAACAAAATCTAGTCAGAATTCTGTCTAAAAGCATAAAATTTCTATAGGGTATAGGACTGTGCAATTAATTTAATCTAGCAAATGTCAGCGAATTTTACCTGATTGACTCTTTGCTATGACTTTTGAGTAGTTATTTACTGTAACAATTGCTTTTTCTTTCTGTTTTAGACATTCATTTGCCATTTCCAGTTTTGTACTGGTAAAATCCAGCACCTGACTTTCTGCCATATTTTCCTTCATCCACCAGATTATTTAATGTCTCACTTTCATCAAACAGTGGATTATCTGGGAAGATATTATGCCATCCATTAATGATATACTTTGTGGTATCCAGTCCAACGTAATCTAGTAATTCAAATGGTCCCATAGGGTATCCTGCACCAAGTTTCATAGCTTTGTCAATATCACTTGGGGTTGCTTCTCCCCTTTCCATCATTCTAACTGCTTCCATCATATAGGGCACAAGAAGGCGATTCACAATGAACCCTGGAGTGTCTTTGCAGGCAACAGGACTTTTACCCAACTCTTGAGAAAACTTGAACAATGCATTAAATGTAGAGTCAGTTGTTTCTGGCGTTCTAATAACTTCCACAAGTGCCATCATAGGTACAGGGTTAAAGAAATGAAGGCCCCCAAACCTGTCACCTCTATTTGTACCTTTGGCAATTTCTGTTACTGACATAGAGGATGTATTACTTGCAAAGATTGTTCTGGCTGGAGCTGCCTCGTCAAGCTGGTTAAAGAGTTTTTGCTTCAAATCCATGTTTTCAGGAATTGCTTCAATAATCAGGTCTGCATCCTCCGCTGATCTAGAAACATTCCTTGATACCTTAATCTTGCTCAGGGTGTCATCAATGAACTTCTCCTTTCCCTTTGGCTCATTTGGAAACTTTTTCGTGGTGATTCTATCTAAAGACTTTCGAATTAAAACCATGCCTTTTTGTAGGTACTCATCCTGCTCGTCGACAACAGTCACTTTGAAGTTATTTTGAGCGGCGACTTGAGCAATGCCAGATCCCATTAATCCTAGCCCAATGACAGTAACATTCTTTATGTCAGGTAGAGATCCCGTATTGTCATACCTTTGCCTATAGCCACTCTTCGTTGAAACTGCTCGACCGCAGAATCTAGGCCACAGAAGAGGTGTTTCTTTGAGCAGAAGGTCGCGGGATGCCTGTTCCACACGTTTTACATACGTGAAAATGTTTCCTCTTGTTGTTAACATAATGAGCACAAGTTTGAATCCTTAATTTGCAAACCTCTTGTACACT
Organism: Rhopilema esculentum; assembly: GCF_013076305.1. The sequence continues at coordinate 6,109,906 of NW_027020025.1, read as the reverse complement.
ATAGGAACACAGTCAAAGTTCGTTTTGCCAGCCGGTTAAAGATCAATTTGGTCACAATTTACCACCTGATCGAAATCTTGAAAGGGCTTATAGAATTGCAAACCAAATTTGATGAGTTGAATTGTACTGAAATGTAAACGTTGCTTTGTTTTTTGGAGGGAGGTTTCTTCAAATCGAGGCCCTATCGAATAGTTCGTGCGAAGTGTGCAAGTGTATTTTGTTCCCGTGAAGTCCCTTAAAACACACATTTAACGAATGTTTATTTCAGTGAATTTTCATAAAATAACATTCGCGAAATGTTGTTCCTGTAAAATTTCAAAAAATATACATTTCAAAAAATTCTATTCTTACGAAAAGTCTGAATATAAAAACGACAAACTTTTATTTTTGCTGAAGACCTGGCCAGTATGTTTTCTGCGAGATAATTTGCAGCACAAGAAAATATAAGAAAATAAAGTATTCGTTACTTTATGTCATTATTCAATCAATGTTATAATGTCACTGAGGGACTTTCCTTTCTCTTCAATCTGAAAATTCCATTGCGAAGAAATTATTTTTGAGTAAATAGAAGAGTTAAAAGGGAAAAGGCAAGTACTCACAAACTTTCTGCAATCGTTGCAGTTTATTCATTTGGACGATTGTCAGTGGTGAATAAACATGATCGTTAAAATCAACCTGCGTCAACACTAAGATTTCAGCAAGTTGTTTTCTCAATTAAAAGGTCGTGAAGTGTTTCAGCTTTTTTTAAACTGATAATTTTCCTTAACAGCTAGAGGGGAGTTCTTCCAAATGATTGGACCAATTCAAGTGCTTATGGAGATAGACTCCTAGGAGGCGAGGTTTTTCGTCCAGCTCGATACATTCTCCTCCCAATGATAGTGACATGGTCTTTTTTCAATTTGGTGACGATCGTACTGTCTTTTGGATCCGCTGATTAAAAATTTGGTTTTCATTGCGTTTATGGCCAGATAATTTTCATTTTACCATTGTTCCAATTTCTCTAACCACAAATTTGACCTATCAGTGGTAATTTGTATATCATTGGATTTGCCTTACTCGTGTCATCTGCGTATTGGATTGGTCTTGAATCAATATTGCCCGGTAGACCATTAACATAAAGGTTGAAGAACAGCGGTCAAAGTATTGACCCTTGCGGCACTCCGAAATATGTTGTCATTGGTTTCGACTGTTGAGCATCAATTTGTACGTATTGTTTGCGATTGCTAAAGTAGCCGAATGACCAACTTAGAAAGTCTTTTGAGAAATCCATTTTATGTAAAGACCTTATCAGTGTGTCATGTGAGATTATATCAAAAGCCTTTGAAAAGTCGATTGATACAGTTAACGATATTTTGCCGGCGTTCATGGCTCTCTTTATGTTATCTCTCAATTTTAGCAGCGCAGAATCCGTTGAGAAACCACTCCTGAAACCAGTGAGGGTATTTTTGTAAATTATGAGACTTTCTATGAAATCGATGACTTGACTATTCTTTCGATTATCTTAAAAAGAGCGGGAAGTATGGCGATGGGGCGATAGTGTGAGCTTTCAGTCGCAGATGGCACTTTGTTGATTGGCACAGCTCTAGCCATCTTCCACAGCGAGGGGAAGCTGTTATTTTTAATGAATGTATTGGATGATGTGAGTGAATGGAGAGCATATGATATTTCCCATTAGCTTTACGTAACGTAGGAATTTCATCTGGGCCCGTTGATAAATCATTACGTATCAGTTTCAGCTGTTTTAATACTTCATTGTAGGTGGTTTGGCACAGGGAGAAAGACATTTTGTTTTCTGATGCTGTTTCTGAAATTCACAAGGATTTATGTGAGAATATAGTAGTGACGCACAGGACAGAGGTTTGATATGAGATAAAACTTGATATCGTCTGATGATCGCATTAAGCGTGAAAGTCAAAGTAGCAACATAGAACCGTCCTATTCTATACACCGAATAGCGTAAAACTAGATATATAATGGCTGAATAGTTATATAAAATTTTGGAATAACTTAACTGACAGAACCTTTGTTTCACTTGACTCTTTGAAGAACATGTCATGTGCTCTTCTAAAGTAGGTAATAACAAAGAAGTCGAAAAAATTTGAGCGCTGAGATATAAAGGAGAGGCTGCCCTAAAACGAGTGACAAAGAAAATCCTATCGAAAAGGTGCTGATTAAAGATTTGACCCCCGTCTTTTTAAGGTATTACTTCAAGATCTTATATACACTCTTTTTTTTATAAGAACAATTTTATAAGAACACGAGCCTCAAAATTGGTCAAAAGTTAAAAACAAATTAAAAACAAGCTGAGGCTGAGCTTCTGCAAAATGCAATTTTGAACAATGTTTTTCCTCAAAATCGAGGATTTTTAGTGATGAGTGGGTGCCTTTTCGTCGAATATTCAAACTTTTCGGCAAATGAAGGTTGTCTCACTCACTTTGTTGGCAAATGAGGCCTGAACACCTCCCTAGAGCGAAAAAGCTAGCACTCGCACTACTTACACCCTATTAGATTGAGAACAAATTAAGAACTATCCAGCCTCAGATTTTCGAAAAAATTAAAAACAGTCAGCCTGAACTGAAATTTCATGGTTCTTATAAAAAAAGAGTGTAATCTGCTATCAGACTGAATTTAAAAACTTCTTAACTACAAAAGAATCAGGTTATTTCGAAGAAGAATAAGGTTAAATACAGTAAAGGCTGCAGTGCACGTGATCCAAAGCTGGCCGTGACCCCCGGTTTGGGAAAATGCCCATATTTGGTAAACGCAGCAGATATTCACCGTTTACTAAATATTTTCAGATTACCAGAGGGTAGGGGCAGCTAAATAATTGCCATAATATACGCCTGGTCTGATAAACTGTTCTTTATAAGAATACTTTAGAATTTCTCGAGAATTATTTTGCTTTGAGTTTTTCAAATCAAATCTCTACTGCCTTCCATTTCCTTCAAAAGAAATTTCCTTCATTGCAAGGTTAGAGTCCCCTATAGTAAACTATAGCAAAATTTCGTTGTAGCAAAATGACATTTTCATGTAGTTCCATGCATTTACAAAAAGAATCCCCTTTTGCTATCGTTTTGAAAAAATCACTTTTTCCTCAAAGATGGCGGAGAAAATTAAGGTGCCAATGTTCTAATACTACGGAGCTACCGATAAAGGAACATACCAAACTGCCGATAGAAAAATATGTGATAAATTTGTCTGTTTTGATAAAGTCGCTATTCCTCAAAGAAAATTAGAACTATATTTCTAATCGTTGAGAAACTTTTGCCAATTTATATGGCCAAATATGAAAACGAAATATTTTTTAGGAATCCCTTAAGACCTGACATCATCGGCAAGCTGATAAAGATTGGCTGGTTGAAATATTGGGTGGCTTAAACCCCCACCTTTAATACACTTTGCAGCAATCAAGTGTTTTTTACACTGTTTTGAGTTCTACGTAGATAGCTGTCCACAACAATCTAATTGAACACAAATTTTATTTTTTAAAACATTAATGAAATTTAAAAAATCTTGTAGCAAGTACTAGCCTGTAAGTGGTAACCTAATCCTCATCCTATGAACATACTTTTTGTTGGATATGACAATTGAAATAAAAAGAAACCTAAAATTTTTCTTGCAAAACTTAAACGCGAACGTTTTTCACGAAAATTCCTTTTCTGCTTCTTTCGGGAAATTTATTGTATAAAGGTTTCGCTTATCTATTGCAGAAACTTTCTTCTCTTCGAAAAGTTCTTACCGTAAATATCATGTCAACCTATATGCCCTTTTGATCAGGGGGGTCGTGAGAAATGTTATAGGCCGGGAAAATCAAATTTTTAGGGTTAGGGGCACACCATTTAGATGTTGATTGTTTCTTGTTGGAAGTGAGTGTTGCGGAGGCAGCGTGGGGCTTAACTTCATTTGTTGTTTTTCACCAATCTGATGTTTCAAATAATTAAAACTTATAAAAAAGAAAAATCCAAGAAGCTCACATGAAAAGTTTCAAGGACCTACCGGGAAATTACCGAGTCCCGGTGGGCCATCACGCCCTTGCTTTTGATGCAACCTTAAGTTAGAACTCAAGAATGCGATTTACCAATTGTAAAAAATTTCCAAAAGGACACTCACTGAAGTAGGAAAACTGAAAAGGGATGTTTACAATTATGGATAACTAAGTGGCTTATTTAATCAAGAATCTCTGAATTTTGGTCGAAGTATAAGACAAGAAAAGAGTCACGGCCACTTATCAATGATGCAATATCAAACGAAATGATTCATCCAAAAAGAAATATTAGACAGAGACAAATAAATATTGCACCATCATGTGTTTCGGATGAAAAATGATCTTCCAAATTAAGAAAATTATTAAGACTAAGATACGATGATGAGATGAGATGCCAAATTAATACCACAAGATAACAAATGTAGTTGTAGATATTCAGTATTGAAATAAAAGCAATAAGAAATCCAAAATTTTCTCGTTCTCCTCCTACAATCTTTGCTTGTGCTAGCCTCTATTTCGTCTGGTTTCCATGGAATCAGATCAAACCAACAACCACAACACAAACAAGGAAATCAAAATGAACAATCCGCTTGGTTACTTGTCTTTTCAAGATCGCTGAATTCACCATAAAAACAAATTGATATAGATGTTAAAGAATTATGACAGAAATAAAGAGCTGCGGGCCGCTTTGCCAGCATCCTAGTTGCTGGAATGATGAAAAAGATCGGATGATCGAAGCACTCAAAAGATTATATGAAGGTGAAATAAAGACGACAGGCGCGCAAGACGACTTCGAAGCAACAGTCAAAACATTGAATGCTGGAATTGTGCAAGGTATAATCTATAGTAACGGCAAGTCTTCGTTAGATTTAACATCAGTCACCTAGACTTAGAGGGCTTGTTCTATATGGTCATCAAGATCAACTGAATATTTGTTTGTTGACAATGAGTAAAGATATGGCACGTGCTTCAATAATGGAGATCATTGAAATTCTAATTTTAGATATATTATCAGCATTTGATTATGTATGATGTGATGTGGTTGCTAGCAACAGAGATTGAACATACTAATCAAAGAAGCATATATGCAATAATGATTATTAGAATTATCATATAAATAAATAAATGAAAGCAAACCTAAAATTACAGAATGTGTGGGCATCAGAGAGTTAAAAAAGAAAATTGAAATAAATGCAAAAATATTGGTACCAGACAAGGAAATTTGGCCTGTGCACTCAAATTTTCCATCTGCACACTTTTGCATATTGGCTGCAATAAGTCCCTAGTTAATAATATTTTGCATTATTACGACTATAAATTTTCTAAATGTGTGTGATTTCAGGCACAGTCTAGGATTGGTAGGAGTAGCATCATGGGCAATAACCTTGAATTTCTCAGACTTGCCAGTTTCAATTTTGCAGCAAATGTTAAATGTGCATATGAGAACAAAAATTGTAATATATTTTTTAATGCTGAAAGCTTACAAATGCATTCGCAGAATACAGAAACACTTGGTCTTAGGTTGTTGCTTCCATTTATTTCCCAACACACACTAAAAACAGATCAAAATGGTCCTGCTGAACTAGAATAAGAGATTCACTGAAAGTTTGTGCATTTCCAGTCCTTTTCGTGAGCAAAATTAAGCATAAGTGGCAAATCGCACATGTAAACAAATGTGTGTGTGCGATCATACTTGTAAGAAAATTTGAAGTGCCAACCTGATAAAATTGGTAAAAGGAGCAAGAAAGGTAAAAGCCACTCGAATAAGTGCAAGAGAAAAACTCAATCCAATCAATACATAACAGATTTTGTTGCCCTAAGCAGCCATCTTTCAACAGTCATCATCACTCTCCAAAGTTACAAGAGCAAATAACAATTGTTCCCAACAGCTAAGCTACTTGCTTTCAGGGCACAATTATGTTTTGACAGGAAATCAGTTATTACACTTAACATTCAGTCAAAAGCCAAACATCACTTCTGAAAATTGGAAAAATCATATTGTGATCAAAAGTGCTAATCAAGTAACAAGAGAAAAGGATAGACAATCATGAGACCATGGGAAATTGATGTTAGCAGAAAACTGCAAACATTGCTGTTTGCGCGTGTAATGAAAAGCATGTGCAATTTAACTTGCGCGTGTGCAGGCATGTGCAGGTGCGATTGCACATGCTAAACCAAAAGGACTGCATTTCATAGAGTATATTTTCCAATATACTTTCCACACAAATTTTTGGAAATGGGGATAAACAGATGGACAATTTTTCTATCTTTATGGATGAATAAACATAAATTTAACTTATAAATAGATCAGTTAAACTCAGTGGACCCAAAATTAATTAAAAAGTTTTCAATAAAAATGGTATTTTGGAACTGCACGTCATATGTTTTTCTTTTTGTAGAGCCGTTACCAACTTTGAAAATAGTTAATGTTTTTGAGAATGATGAAGATGACCAATATGATGTTAATTTGGATAGATCATCATACTACCTCCATTTGCTTAGTTCTACTAAAGAGAACCAATTTCCCATCTCATCGGCAGGAACTCGGTATGTATCATTTTATAATAAACTTATTAATTCTCAATTATAATAGTGGTGTGAGCTATCCACTTCCAACAATGAAATATAAAATAGCAAAGGCAAGGTTAGAGGCACTATGTCCTCTCAGTCAACCCTGCAGAACAAACAATAGTCTCCACAAGCCTTTTTTAATTCGACAGTTAGCCTTAAGGCCTGACCAAACAAATCAAACATCTATAAAACATCACCCAACATTGTTTTACCAACATTGTTGGGTGATGTTTTCTGACCTGGCCTAAAGAAATAAAGACAATCGTCAAAGCATCTCTAGTGCGCAAGCATAGCACTAAAAATCTGTAGCACTAAATTTTAACCTACGGTGCTGGGGTGGCCAATTGAACACAAAGTTGTTGATCAAGCATGATAACAAAAGGAGAGGTTTTAACCTAAAAAACATCGTAAAGCTTTGTGGCCAAACAAATGAAACACGTTTTATCAAACATTGTTGCATGATGTTTTATGCCAACATTTTTTTCGTTTTGCCAGGGCTTTGCATTGCCAATTGGATATGTAACAATAGGTTTATTGTATAATCAAACCAATGGGAAATTTAAATCACCAGGGAAACTACTGATGCCTAGTGGTGTAACAGCAGCAGCTGGGGCCCTAATAGTTTTTCAGTTTGGGACTCTAGATTATAAGCATTTTTAAAACATTATAGAAAAAACATGAAATGCTCATCAAAAGAATTTCCATTTGTTAAGACTAAGAGATCATGCAGGCTTGGCCCCCTTGAATTCATTTATCACAGCCTCACAATACATCCATACATCCTTCACAATACATCCATCAAAAACATTGTTGCTGGGGCCTTTTTTTAACTAAAGGTAACTTTGGTTCTTTATGTCACTGCTAATGACTCTTAATATTGGATGAAATAGTAACAAAATCTTAATTTCTACTGCTTGCTCTAGACAATGTAATTATAATAATATGTTTTCCTTGTTTTTTCTGGCTATATTCTGTGAAGTCAACTTTTTGAAGTCCATGTGTATTGTGTCGAATCCCTCTTTTACAGCCCTGTGCTATTTGTCACATTACAAAAAACTGATCATATTTGTATAGGGTGCCTGTTACTTCCTAAAGTTTATGATGCAGATTTGTGTTAAATCAAAATATTATCTATACATTTTGCAGATATCATTGACTGCAAGAATGATACAAATTATCCATGTTCTAGGTCATCACGGTTACCAAAAGCTCCATGTGCTACCCCATCTCCTTCATATGCTTCCCAGTACTTCAATAGACAAAGAAAAAAGGTTGGAAAGACTATCACTGAGGATAAAACCAATGCAAAAACAGATGAAAATGTCAAGGCTGCAAGTGTACAATTACAGGATGTTGACCACAGAGAAGAGAAATATTCACAAACATTTGTGCCTTATCTGGTTTGGGTACCTTCAAAGAGGGGTAAAAACAAAATTGAAGATTCAGCAAGTGTCAGGTATGCTTTATAAAGATTTGTATGATATCTATATGATCGTATGATATGATACCCTATGCATGATTTAATCTCTTGCACAATTATCAATTGTGTGTTGGTCTTACCATTAGTTTGATTAAGGGGGTTCAATGACTGAGGTTATTATTATGTTTTTAGAACCTTCTTTGAAGGGAAGACTGCTATTTATGATATTTACCAAATTAAATCCAAATTATAGGTTTGAGTATGTGGTATTGTTATGAAATGCTTTATATGACTTTGTGCGTGAAGATGTATCTATTTCTAAAAGGCACTGATGGTAGGCAACCCTTCGCACCAAAACCACCACTGATTTTTGATGATGTCATTATTAATTTTTTGATGATGTCATGAACTAATAATAGGTTTTGCAGTACAGTTAGGTCATTGAGTTAGTTAGTCAGTTAGTTAGGACACTGCTCGATAAGCATAGCCTCTCAGTGTCCTAAAAACTACCTTCGGATGCTAGGTAGCAACAAATACAAATACAAATACAAATTGATGCATCTGCACAAAGCTACTAGTACTAACAGATAAGACATAATACAATAAGGCCCACAAAATTATCACAGACAGAAAACGAAAGTGACCAAACGTATAAGAGGTTTGCTAATGCTGTTACAATTTCCCCTCGTTTTAGGGTTTATATAGAAAAGTCCTTTACGTTCTTTAGACATTCTCAATAAAATAGAAACTAAAATTCTAAAGCGCTTCAATCCTTGAAAAACTATATTCTGAAATCCTTGTCGGGGATTTTGCAGATTTTCCGCCAAGGATAACGGGCTTTCTCTGAAATTTTTGAATACTGGTTTTTTGTTTCTAGATATTTGCTTACAACTAATTAGTTTTTACACGCCGAGCTTCCTCGCCTGACACAATAAAGAATGTGATGCGTAAGAAAAGCCATAGCTTTTTCAAACGCATTTACAAAATGGGGCGTTTTCTCAAATCCTTAAGGGTGTGATCTTTCTTTTTCTTGAAGCTCCTTCTAATTTGATCGTTCGCAAGAGCAAATACAGCTATGATCTTGCGTAACTCTATTCCAATTTATATTTTTTGGTTATTTAAATTTTTGGCTTCAATAGGAACAATTTTAAAATTATTTTACGAAAATTTATACTGACCATATTTTGGTCAGAATCTTGTCCTTCTTTATATCTCCGTCATTTGCATCCTACATTGTTTTTGTTACCATAGTAAGGTAACCAACAACACACTCATAGTGCCATCAAGACGCAACGGTCACGTAACATCGTGTCTTGCTGGTTCCGTGTTTCCTGCACGTTAAGAAGATCATAAAGAACGGCTACATCTACAAAAGAACTTATATTTAAACCAATCAAATAGCAACAAGCGTTCCTATAAACTTTAGTCATACTAAGGAACCCCTTTCAAATATTATGTGTTGAATTTTTTGTGACACACCATTGTCACACATATAAAACAATAATTTTGGGTGACAAATTTTCTTTTGTTTGTAGTACCCTCATTCTTTAATTTCAATCTTTAAATAAGCTTCCCTCTCGAATAAGTTTCCCTCTTGAATAAGCTTCCCTCTCGAATTAGCTCCCCTCTCGAATAAGCTTCCCTTTCGAATAAGCTTCCCTCTCGAATAAGCTTCCCTCTCGAATAAGCTTCCCTCTCGAATTAGCTCCCCTCTCGAATTAGCTTCCCTCTCGAATAAGCTTCCCTCTCAAATAAGCTTCCCTCTCGAATAAGCTTCCCTCTCGAATAAGCTTCCCTCTCGAATAAGCTTTCCTCTCGAATAAGCTTCCCTCTCGAATAAGCTTCCCTCTCGAATAAGCTTCCCTCTCGAATAAGCTTCCCTCTCGAATAAGCTTCCCTCTCGAATTAGCTCCCCTCTCGAATTAGCTTCCCTCTCGAATAAGCTTCCCTCTCGAATAAGCTTTCCTCTCGAATAAGCTTCCCTCTCGAATAAGCTTCCCTCTCGAATAAGCTTCCCTCTCGAATAAGCTTCCCTCTCGAATAAGCTTCCCTCTCGAATAAGCTTCCCTCTCGAATAAGCTTTCCTCTCGAATAAGCTTCCCTCTCGAATTAGCTCCCCTCTCGAATAAGCTTCCCTCTCGAATTAGCTCCCCTCTCGAATTAGCTTCCCTCTCGAATAAGCTTCCCTCTCGAATAAGCTTTCCTCTCGAATAAGCTTCCCTCTCGAATAAGCTTCCCTCTCGAATACGCTTCCCTCTTGAATAAGCTTCCCTCTCGAATAAGCTTCCCTCTCGAATAAGCTTCCCTCTCGAATAAGCTTCCCTCTCGAATAAGCTTCCCTCTCGAATAAGCTTCCCTCTCGAATAAGCTTCCCTCTCGAATAAGCTTTCCTCTCGAATAAGCTTCCCTCTCGAATTAGCTCCCCTCTCGAATAAGCTTCCCTCTCGAATAAGCTTCCCTCTCGAATAAGCTTCCCTCTCGAATAAGCTTCCCTCTCGAATAAGCTTCCCTCTCGAATAAGCTTCCCTCTCGAATAAGCTTTCCTCTCGAATAAGCTTCCCTCTCGAATTAGCTTCCCTCTCGAATAAGCTTCCCTCTCGAATAAGCTTCCCTCTCGAATAAGCTTCCCTCTCGAATAAGCTTCCCTCTCGAATAAGCTTCCCTCTCGAATAAGCTTCCCTCTCGAATAAGCTTCCCTCTCGAATAAGCTTCCCTCTCGAATAAGCTTCCCTCTCGAATAAGCTTTCCTCTCGAATAAGCATCACTATCCAACATCGAATTTTAAATAAGCCCAGAATTATTATGGTAATTTCAATGCAAGCCCAGCGTAGGTTAACAGGAGACTGATTTTAAATTCAATTCTCTTATAGCTTTATTTCCATCACTAAAAATGATACCTTGTTTAGCCAAATGTTAGTATCGTTAGAGAAACAATTTGCCTGAAAGAATTTGCCTGCTGCCCATATACCGCTTGTCTCAGCCCCTATAATTTATGAACAGATAACGGTCAAAAATTGTGTTTTAGAAAAAGCCACGAAGAAAAACCTGCCTACCGTAGTACCCGCAGTCAATTGTCATCGGGTCAATTTTTATTCTTACTAATCAAAGTGCTCTATTTCAGCGATAGAAACTTGGTTACTGAATTACGTAACCTTTAATCTACAGAGAAGCAAGGATAAATTTGTTAATTCTTTCATTGGATTTTCTTCAGGAACATACACCAATGAATAATCCTGGTTGTTGTTAACTGTGCTAGTTTTCTTATCTGGTTTTGCAAGAGTATTTCGGCATCTATTGTTGTCTACGCAAGAATAAAGCGTTTTAATTAGATACAAGCCTTTTGTATTTTTGCGATGCTTTGCCTGGGAGATAACAACAGTGAATATGTTATTCGCTCTTTTACAGGTCAACTGAAGTTCCAAAAGTTGCAATGAAAAACATCACTGGAAGCAATCCCGATTTTGGATTTCTCTCAACTCCCTTCAACAAGGTTAGTACAGCTCCTCTTTTTGCTTAACTTTCTTTTGATTTATGGTTTGGGAATCCTATTATTCATTTTTCAAAAGCTAACGGAGCAGGTTGACCGGTTCTGTCCGTTTGTGTTCCTATAAAAGGTTGCCCGGTTCACTGCTATCTTCGAGATAGTTTGAGAGTCAGGTTTTAGTTCTTATTCAGACACGAATGACTTATTATTATTCATGGTATAAAAGCTTTCTTAGTTGAAGGCCATTGCAAGCCACTCAATTTTTAGTTATTCACTTAAGTCAGTTAGTTATTTAGCTATTCAGCTACTAAGTTTTTTAGTTAGTTAGTTCGTTAGTTAGTTAGTTCGTAAGTCAGTCATTTAGTTATTTAGTTAGTTAGTTCGTTAATTAGTTAGTTCGTAAGTCAGTTACTTAGTTATTTAGTTAGTTCGTTAGTTAGTTAGTTGGTTAGTTAGTTAGTTAGTTAGTTAGTTTGTTAATTCATTAGTTAGTCTGTTAGGTAGTTAGTTAGTTAGTTAGTTAGTTCGTTCGTTAGTTAGCTAGTTATTTATTTATTTAGTTAGTTAGTTGGTTAGTTAGTTGGTTAGTTAGTTAGTTTGTTACTTAGTGAAAAAATTAGTTATTCAATTAATTAGGTAGTTCCTTGGTTTTTTAGTGGCTTTGACAAAATAAACATTGTCCGACAAACTCCAGCTTTGCGTCACTTACGTATAAAACATCAGAGAAATGATTTGTTCAATTCTTCCCCCAAAAATGTCTAAGTTTATTAGCTAGTTAGTTAGTTAATCAGTGAACTATTTCGTCTTGATTAATTAGTTAGTAAGTTAGTTATCTAGATGTCTATTTACATATCCCAAATAAGCAATATAAGATTCGAGTTAAACAAATGATGTATACAATTTAAATAGAAAAATGTACAATAATAAGCTGAAAAAGTGATTTATCGGTGATTTTTAAAGAAGCCAAATAAGTATTTTCTGTATTGTGAATAATGCGACATCTTATCTGAAGAAACATCTAAAGCTAAGCAATAAGGATGACCTTTTTTCGTGGGTGTGATCGCTGTTTGTCAGGAATAGAGCTACCTAATTATTTAAAGGTTTTTTTCCTTATAAAGTTTTTTTTCTATATTTGTGCTATTTTTAGATTTACATCTACTTTTCCCTGGAAAATTTTTAGAAAATACTTGTTCAAAAACCTATTATTTTTGTCTATTTTTTATCGTTGAAAACTGTCTTTAATTAGATGTGTCTGCAAGAAAGCTTCTTGAAGTCTATCCGCATTGCACCCAGGTGCCAAGAAAATATCATTTTCTAGAATTGCAGCAACCGCATTGCATTTTTAAAAGCAGATGTTACTTTTGCTGTAGAGAAGTGATGCATCCGGGAAATTTAATTCAATTTAAAGATAAGATACTTTGTCGGTGGTTTATGAGCCGCACAGTTTTTAAGAGCAGAACACGAACTATTTCGTCGAATTTATCAGTAATTGCTTCAACCTATTTTGCGTCATAAGATTTTGTTTTGTTCAAAAGAAAAGTTTCTCTTGCTGCCGACCTTAAGTTCTTTAGAAACCATCAACAATGGCAGCCTTTTTTATTTCTAATCCTGAAGAGAGGCTTTCAAGATCACATTTTCAACCTTTTGCTATTTGTGTTTCAATGTGTTAAGTCTTTGGTCACAGGTATGGATTTTACAATAGAAAGAGACTCCAATAAAACTGTTAGACTCTATCAAAATTATGTGTGTTTACAAATTGCTCAAAGTCATAATCGTGAAATGACGTCAGGGCATTAATATGTTAATGTCAATGTATCCTTGCATTGATGGAGCCAAACCGAACCTTTATAAAGCATTCATTCGTCAAAACCTGCAAGCATATATCGTTTTGAAAAAATCCTGCATACAGAATCAGCTAAATCTGTTTGGATCGACTTTCTCGCCTTCTTGACAATAAATGTAGCATAAATTGAAATCTTGTTTCATCCGTAACTGGATTCATAGCTGTGTAGACATTAATCACGACAAGGTGGTCAAGATGTCAATGGTTGAAGCAGATTTAAACAGTCTAGAAATTCGCTGCTGCAATCCGAATTAATGATGAGCTAATCTCACTGATCGATTAATTATATACATGCAATCCATGATGAAACGACATAACATCATAAATGGAAACAGCAAATCATCATGTAAGTTGTATGCTAGAACGGAAGTAATGAACAGCAATATTTAATGATTGCTGTATGCTGAGAGCGAAATAGGTCGCTTCATTCTTCACTTCATTCCAGTTATTTTTTAAGAACAATTCAGTTGCCAATGCATGCGAAGGCGATAAGGTTATTGTAATAGCTGCTGTAAATTTTCGCAAAATTGTACAATAGAAAATCATGCTGCAATCTCTTTGAAACCATCCTCGTACCAGATAATGAAAAATGTACATATCTTTTCATGTTTTAAAGTACAATTTAAACATTTCGAAATTTTGAGACGTTCTTGTGGTCCTCTGGTGATGACACAGCATAAACAGAGGGGGGATGCTTGCAGGTCGTTTCTGCTAATGTAAGGTAAAGTAAAAATGCGAACTAACCTGTTTTGGTAAAGCTACAATAAGCAAGAAAGGCAAAACGACCGAGGGGCGATTCACTCCTGCAAATAGCGTACAAGATTTTGCCTAAATAAAAAGGATTTCTGAAGATTTTCAGATAAAACAATAGGATTTTCACAAAAGGTGTACGAGATTTTCTTAGAGTGATTTGCCCCTCGAAAATGACTATTTCTAGGAAGAGCAAATTCAGCTATTTCCATGAACGGCAAGAGGAACATACGAAATTTATGGCTTATTCCGGATTATCATCTTTATGTGCACATAATTTCACAGAAAACAGTTGATGTAACGTGAATGTTACGTGTTTTCTCCTTTGCGTCAAACAAATATTGTTTTAAATGTTTCCTGTTTCCGATCCCATCCTTGTGTTCAAACTATTTTGTACAGGGTATATTAAGGTTACAGTAAATATTTTCTGGATGAAATCATCCATTTTTCGATTTTTTCACATTCAAGCTTTCAAGCACACAATGATACCAAATTTTAAACTAACAAAAATTTTGAAAATGGGAAAAATCTCATAAACAAAGGATTCGATAATTCCTTTATCAGAACTTTTAGTTGAGACCTGAAAATCTCTTGACCTGTTAAGCCGATTATCGTTGGTTTGCGGTTGTGGTCGCATGTCTCTTTTACAATAGCGCATGGCACATCCATGTACCCGGCATACCGGAAAACAAGGACCCAGGACCTTAAGGCAGGACCGAGGACCAGGACCGAGGACCAGGACCGAGGACCAGGACCGAGGACCAGGACCGAGGACCAGGACCCTGGACCAGGACCGTATATGTTTTCGACGATGCACTCGCAGTTTCCTTTATAAGAATACCAAGTTATAACAGAATAGTCCTGGGTCCTCGGTCCTGGTCCTCGGTCCTGGTCCTCGGTCCTGGTCCTCGGTCCTGGTCCTCGGTCCTGGTCCTCGGTCCTGGTCCTCGGTCCTGGTCCTCGGTCCTGGTCCTCGGTCCTGGGTCCTGCCTTAAGGTCCTGGGTCCTTGTTTTCCGGTATGCCCATGTACCCAATGTATGGCCGCGTTTATTTGAACAGGCTTATTGATCTTAAAGCTTCTAATGACTTGACCCGGATTACACTGTGGTTTACGAGTGTACCGTGCATGTGCGATCAGTAAAGTACGGTTTTCTCCGGACTTACAATTCGTCGACATGCAGGTACGAAAAAGCTATTTTGTACCCAAGGAACCAATCGAATGGCTCAAAACTTTGCACACGGCCAGGACAGGGGTCAGGTAAGCAAAGTGTGTCTCTAAACTTTTGTATTTGCTCTGGTCCGTCTTTTATAGCCAAATACAGCCACGAGAGGAAAGAAAAATTGTTTGCCAATTTTTGACAGGGAATAGTTTCAAAGGGAGGAGGAATTTAAAAGATCTGAGACACACTTTGGATCTGCGCTTTCTTCCGATATAAGTCAGATTTTTTTATCTTAAACGCAAGGGTACAAAAAAGCTTTTAAAGGTGGTACACTCATTTAAGTAATAAAATTGCCTGGAAAGTATCATTTTACAATATTTGCCATTTATTTTGATATGGTTGAAATCGCCACATTCTTTTGCATCGAATGATGTATAGTTTAATCTGATTCCGTTAATAGTTTTGCTTTTAGGAAGAGAAAACTAAATATCGTGTCAAAAACGTTTACCGTAACCTTAAAAGCGCCTATATTCAGCTTTTTTCACTAAGATATTCTTTTTGCTGCAGAATAATGAATTATAAAAATTATCATTAAATTTCGCAGCTATATAGTTTGTACAGATAGATGTTCAATTTGTCGACCTACTTCAACTTTCTTTGTAGTTTTTCCTTTACTTTGATCTTTGATCAAGTCTAATATGCCACAAATAGGCCACAAATGTTTTAGGCTAGTTTTTGAAAAATGTAGGTAG
Organism: Rhopilema esculentum; assembly: GCF_013076305.1. The sequence goes on along the minus strand of NW_027020025.1, from coordinate 6,093,940 downwards.
CTTATGTTTTAAAAATTAATGTTATAAGAATTTTGTATCTCCCAAGACTCACGGCTATATGTTATTTATGAGAAATAAAGATAAACGGAAATTGACTTTGTTTTGTATCGCCTTTATCTCTGATTCTAGGAAACTGCCTTAAAATGCTACTCTCGTGCAACACATACAGTTAGGTCATCACCGAACAGGCTTCAGCCGAGGCGGCTTCCTCCAATTTCAAGAGATGCATCAGACAGATCAAGGTATGTAAACAAGATACACCTATGCTATTAACTGGTCGTTGATGCCCAGGGAAATTTATTTGTATTTTATGTAGCTCAGAATGGCTTTGTTGTTTTGAATTCAATACGGTGGCTCCCAGAGCTGTTCAAGTAAAGTACCAACTTTTATGTACAGCATCATCTGTAAAATACTCGTGAAAATAGGCCTGATAACCGCTCACCCCATGTATGTTTTCAAACTAGTCACAAAACAAAGTGCCAATCGCGGTAATTTGTTCATTGTTATGTATTGTCTAGGCAATAGGTTATAAGATACACTAAAGGTGTAAAAAGTTACAGCCAAGGTCAATAAGCCATTTTTGTCAACGTTTCTCTACCTGATATTTGCATTCTTGTCTTGAAAAGGAAAGGACTGATCGCCTCCCATTTGACCATTAGGGGATATCGATACCAAAATCTTCTGTAATTTGCTGTAAGGGCAGTCTTTCCCTGATTACATTTCTTCTTTGTTTCATTTGTTTCAAAAGATGTGTGAGATTGCCATTTTCTTTGAAAACTGAAGATTCAAGTCGGTATGTTTCACTTTCGGGAGGTTCCTCTTTGATTCATTATTGACAAAATCATTTCTGTCTTAGGTCACCAAGACACCAGCCTACCGGGTTGGAGGGTCCAGATATACGTCTGACAGGCGATGGGCTATTGAAATCCGAGAAAAGAATCTTGTCTTTGAATACACCGCAGAACACCCGCGCGTCTATATTCACAAATGGAAAACTTGAAGAGTGGAATTCGCGGGAATCCGCGAGGCACTCGGACAGTGAAGAACGACACAGCCTTTGTATTGTTGACGATGACACTATGATCATTCACCACGGAATGGAGGCAGACAGTTTTAAAAGGGATTTGTATCAAACTAATAGTAAATTATTTGCGACAAATGTCCCATCAAGGGTCATGCGGGGCATTAAAGATGTCAAGGAGTTCAGGGCTGAACTACCGTTGCCGAGGGTAACTGTACCGAGAGCGAAACTGTCGAAACTCCCAATCGATAATCATTGTCGAAATTCGGTACCGAGTCACAATTTGCCTGATATCGAGATGCAGCCAATTTACGGTTCAGACAGGACCATTTCAGACGTCACTTCCATTGAAAACAGCGTTTCCAGAACGGAAGCAAAAACTTTACCGGACGCAGCTAGTGACGAGGTGCAGTTATCGGAAGAACAATATCAGAAGCTTTTTGAAACTGTCGTGACTGACAAGCGAAAAGGACTGGAGTCTTCAGAAGAGGAGATATATTCTCATTGGTATGATTATAACCTTAATTTTTAGATCACATGGGTATCAAAATCAATCACATAGCATAATAAGGGTGAAAAAATAAAGCATGGTGCAAGTGATGGTACAGACAATTCGTGACACAAATAGTTGGAAAGCCACAATTATTAAGTTCAAAAAGCCTCATCCAAATGCTGCTAAATTGCCTCATCCACCCCCCCCCCCTTAGAATGTTGAATCTTCCATCTTGTGTTTAATGCAAGTAAGATTCTCACCAGCACCCATACAATTTTAAATTTGGCAACATTAACGGGGGAAGGGAAAAAACGTTGTTAAACAGTGAAAATTTGTTATTCTGAGCGATGTTTTTCAGTTTCAAAATTGACTCCAGTTTTCGATTAGAGTCCCTCGAGCAGTCCTGTTACCTGGCATTTCAATCTTTGCTTTTTTGGGAACGGACATATTTGCTTATCATGTGGGCAACAAATTATTGTACCATGAGTATTTGGCCCAGCGGCCTTCTGGTTGACGCCCCTACTTAAGGACAATAAAATTTAGCAACTTGGTCCTTGCGATACTTGTCAATTGCTTCCACAAGAGAAAAACAAACTCTGATTGGCTTTAGTAATGACATTATTTTTAAGTTATTCTTGAAAAGAAGCTTGTTGGAATCAGGGGTGGCGCTAGAGACAAACCTTCAAGGTGCCGAAGTTTATATTCTCCGTAACTGCCGACGCTGAATGTGTCAAATTGCCGACAGAAAAAAAATTCGATTTTCCCCATATAGCAGGCAGGGCCGTCCCGAGGCAAGCCTCGTTGGGGGGGGGTGTGAAATACAAATTTACCTGATTAAAAAATTATTGCCTGAAACTTTTTAGCTGGTGTCACAAACCTCTGCAATACATTTTGTCAATCTAACTATGTATGATAATAACCGACTTTCCTAATAGTCTGTCAAATCTCTATATCGGGACGGGCAAAATATATAGTTACTACCTGAGGCGGCACCATGGTTGCCGCCGAAGGGGCAGGAAATTTTCAAATTGTGATGCTTCTAGTTCCCTGGAAAATGCGCTCTTTTAAGCAAATTTCACTAAAGCAATCCTCCTAATCCTATTGAAAATTATTGTCTTTTTGCAAAACTTTTTTACAGGAGATAAAAACAACAATTTCGCCGTGGTCTTGAAAAATACCAGTTTGTCAGTTACTTCTAAATTTAGATCCCTCTCTCCATCTTAGCATGCCTTTTGAATGTTAAGAAAAATCTGGAGCTCATAGTGAATTGCAGTTGACGCTTCTACTGAGAACCTTTAGAAGAAATGGACACGAGGCACAATTTTACCTAAGATTGCTTGATCCTTTATAGATTTTATGACATGAAGGTCTCTGAAATACCTAAAGCGTTTCTTCCACATAGCGGATTTTACCTGAAATTTTCTATTGAGATACTATTGGGGTGGGTGTGACAACCCCCCAGTCGCGACGCCCCTGAGCAGCACCTCCAATGAAGGGGCACCGAAGGGTCACGGACCCCACTTTTTTACAAAGCAATAGAGCATTTTTCCAAAATCTTTTGCTGTGGGTGCAAAATTCTCTCTTGCCCCCTCCCCGCCCCCACTTTCCAACCTGTGTTGGAGTCCAAGAGATTTTCTCGGCAATTTGTGCCTTGTAAGAAACTTAATGCGCAAATATTGCCTATTGTTGAATATTTCTTCCTATCTATGTTGGAAGAAGTTAATCGATGGTTTTCTCTAAACCATTTGTGTGTCGCAAGCTATGCGGTGAACAATGCTATTGAAAAATAGTTGATGAAAAAGGACAAGAAGTGCTTTTTGAAAAATTTATTACGCAAAATGTGCTCATGATCGAAATGTTTTCATTGGCAATAATAATGTCTTGAAACGAAAAGAGAATCCCTTAAGAAGAAAATTCATTAAAGACTTTATTTATGACAGCGTGATTTTGCTGTTGTTAGGGTAAATTTCCTTGAAACGGTCCAAAACATGATCTAAATCAAGCATCTCTGCACGTTTCGCATGAATTCCAAGCAGCAACAGGGATTTTAACCGAGAGGAGCACCATGGTATTGTGGGTCATGCGAAGGAGCACCATGAAATTAAGTCACAGCTTTCACGGAAGCGACAGGATATAATGCAACTTAATGGATATAATGATAATAAAATTGCCGAAGAAAAGCCATTGAGAAAACCATAAACCAGCCAGTGCAGTTTTCTCTTCGATTATTTATGTCATTCAAACAACATGTAAACCGGGTGACATCCATCAAGTGCCGACGGTATTGAGAAAGCAAAAATTGATTGGCTGCCGACGTGGGGGCTAGCAAAAATCTAGGGGGGGGCTAAAGCCCCCCCTTGCCCCCCCCCCATGCCGCCACTCCTGGTTGGAATGTGAAATATGTAAGATAGCTGCAGCAACAATGTGCTAATCCAACATTTAAAACATGCCGAAAAAATCTCGAGTTCTTTCTTTGAGATTTTTTCTCAGGATGTTGTGGAAAATTCCAGAAGGTTTTTTACCATGTTGTTTATTGCTTGCATACAGCCTGATAAATATTTCTTATATGCGTATATTAATGAATTTATATAATGTTTTTTCATTATTAACAACACTTGAAAATGTCTCAATGTCGTCAGGCGATCGTAAAGAATCTGTTTTTTTCTTTTAGGGAAGAGGAAACGTTGCAGGCACCTGCACCAACGCCTTCGAGTCCACAAAAGAGAATGGAACCATGTCGGCTCGATGATTCGGATATTATTGAAGCAATCAAAGAAGAGCAGTTGATTGAAAGCATACAAGATTCCGTGAGAGGTACTAATTTCAACGAAGATAGTAGGCCACCACTTGATGATGCTCCCACGCACGATGACGCAACTCGGGTCTCGCCTGTCTTAAGCAAAACGAGCTCTGGAGATTTTCCTAGTGACAAAGATATAATGAGAAAAACATACGAACAGTATCGTTCCTTCACGCCTTTCAAAACCCCTGGTGTGAGCTTAATCGATGCAAGGTTGGAAAGTATAAGAGAGGCAAGCAGGGAGCATACCTATCTATCTGAAAGGGAACGGAGCATTGTATTGTCTAGAGCATATACTGTATCAATGAATTCACGGACAATCCCAAATCATCTTAAGAAGATGGCGCGCGGAAGGGACGGCAGGAGACTGGACGGAAAGGCAAAAACCTCAAACAACGTGCCTTTGCCGATGAGATCATTTATAAAGCAGCGAAGGTCGTACGTAGAAAATGTATCAGACCTAAATTTCAAAAAATTGAAACGAAGTCAACGGAGGATGAAATCTGAATATCTCTCTTTGACACACGATCATTTGGATGCGCCCTTTTTGGTGAAAAAACTTTCTTTGCAAGACCCAGCAACCAGAATACACCACGAAAGCATACCCGGGTATGAAGTTTATGAAGCCCTATTTAGGTCTGATAGTCGCCATAAAGACGAGGGCGAACCACTTCCGTTTGTTATACAAGTACCGAACCCAACACCGGACAAAGAAAGCATTAAGTCAAAATCCCTTGTTTCTTTACATGGTATTGGGGCAGATGATGTTGTTGAGAGCAATGAAAAGCATGCCAGCATTTGTGATGCCAAGGCAGTCAGTAAGGATTCAATGCAAAGCCCAGAAGATCGCGCAGTCGATGTGAGTAGCAGTTTGAGTGCAGAATCTCCCGTGAAGTCAACAAAATCAGGTCCGATTGACGCTATATCGAATCTAGATTTGCCAAATGATGAGAGTCATGTGCTTGAAGAAATAGAGACGGAGAAAGATGACGTGGAACAGCACAGTTCAGAACATATTATGTCGAGTAGCGATTTGGAACGAAAGCCTGGTATGATGTCAGAGACCAAGACGAGCCAAGTTTCGTCAGAAAGTGACTCAGAACACAGTTTTCTTGGTTGCATAAATCTCCTATCGGACATAAAATCTGAAATGGATTTCTCCTTGAATTTTGATGATCAAAAAAGCCATTCAACTGTAGGCCATGAATCGAAACTGGATGAACCGTTTTCTTAAAGTTTCAACGAAAGTACTTTTCGTGAATTCTAATGATAACAAAACTGGAAATCTCTACTTTGATAATTCTGTTTTAATGATAAATATGGTATGATTGTTTGTATATAAATTTATGAATTTTAACAATTTAAGACAATCTCACCTAAAAATCTAGTCTCACCAACCTATTGATAAATCAAGAACAGTTTTGAAAGAAAAGTTCCTTGAAAGGTGAGGCTGAATAGAACACCTTTAGTGCTATATCTACACATAGCTTATCTTTATCATTTAATATGGCTACTACACAATATCCTATATGTCTTTGATCTCACAAACAGTAGATAACACACGCCGGCATTTTGCAAAAAGTTCGAATTCTGTCCTGTTTGAATAATGGATTGCAGTGGTGGAAAAAGGTTAGCATATTGTTTTCAAAGAGTTGATGTGGTAAGCTACTTCAGCCTACATTTGTCAGTCAGTTTATTAAGAGTTTTTACAATGTTCGATTGTTCAGAAGACTTCAGAAAACCAAATAACTTTGCTCGTTTATTTATAACTAGTTTCTTACCCAGCAGAAACTTTTTGTATCCAATCAAAATTTTGTAATTACTTCTGAACTTTTATAAACCATTCATGTTAGCAAGCTAGTTCATAAATGGAAATCGGGTTGGTTTTAGAATTATACAGTCAGCAACTTTTGATATGTTACAGGAAATGGGTTTTGCTTTTAGCGTCAAAATTTAGAGTCAAAATCTTTTTATTCTCATCTTCGTTACAATTACAAAAAGTCGGCTTAAAATGACCTTCAATTTTCCTGTTGCATTGCATTACATTTAGCTGCTCTGTTCGAATATCATTTAAATCTAATATGATTTAATATTGGAGGGGAAAGAGAACTAATCCTTAATATTGGCCTTTCTTTCTTTTCACATTCGTTTCCCTCTCCTCTAGCTACTACGAAATAAGGGGCTATTACGAAATTCCTTGCATTTTTAGAAAAATTCGAGAATTTCGATATTATAGAAAAATTCATCTTATCACTGAATTTTATAGCTAAATTGAAGGAAAATATAAATATTTTTCAGTTTTAGCACATAATTTTCCTTTCTAGCAGATTTCTAGCATTTTCCAAATTTCTTCCGATCGAGTTTATTTCATACAAATCTGCACCTATTATAAAACTGAGAATCCTGGTTACTTTCAACTGTCCCTTTGTTTTCAAGGAAAAAATGTTTCCTCGCATAAGGAAAGTCTCCATCCCTCCCGTCTGTCCGTTCGTCATCAAATTGGCCAAAAAAGTTTCATCCAGCACATGAAAAAAATATATCTTAACACCTGTTGCTTTTTAACTATCTCATTTTAGTACAAAAAGCGTGACTGTTTCATTTAATCAGTGCTCAATAACGTAGTTCGTCTGTAATTTCACAATTTCGCCCTGTCCGATCACAATCAAAAATATGTTCAACAAAAATATAATAAAGGGAATACTTTATGAATATATATTTTCATGATACAGCCCTTAGCTTGATAAATATATACAAATTCATATACTTAAGATACGACTTTTGTACATAGAAGTTGAATATGGTTGCGACGATTCGACCAAAACTTTCATCAGGATTATTAATGTTTGACCTGAAAATTTATTATGCTCGAAAATTCGCAACAATATTCAACTTCCTTGTACAAAGTTTTATATTAATTGTATTAAAGGCATTGAGTCATTGTAAATAGGCTTTCTCTATAGGGGATCATTTGGTTTCGGCGTGATCGCTGCTGTTTCATGTGATATTGGCATCCGTTGTTGACAACTTGCTATTGATAGAAATTGTTTTGTCAATCAGTACCAGGTGAGTTCATGTGACCAGTTCCAGGTCAACCAATAGCATCGCAGTCATGAAAATCATGACTCAGCGGATTTTGGCAATTTGGGTATACCCAGTCTATTTATCATGACTCAATGCCTTTAATTTGTTTTATTATTTATCTGAGTAGGTTAAAAGGAGAGGCTCCTGGCCGAATTGACGCTGCGTAGCAGGATGGCGGGCTCAATGCGAGAATGAATATGGGAATTCATATTTCGAAAATCGAATATGTTGCGTTTGCAGAGACATCGAGAGACGTCGCTTCGGGTACCTTAGGTTATTGTGTTAATGTAAAACATAATGTTTTTAATTAGCGATGCTAGACAAAAATTCTCTAGTGTCAAGGTCACCCATTTCACCAATAGAGACAACAAGTTGACGGGACCTAAAACCTCTAATGCAAATTACTGCAGTTCTGAGTAAACAAAAACTAAGCTTTCTTTTGAATTAGGCAGAGGTTTCATTGAAATTTGAGTGACGTTTTTCAGCAATTAGCTCGGACAAACGTTGGAAAAATTTCTTTGTTTCAGTGCTCATACCAATATTGCATGAGAAAATTCCATGCATACCTCAAATAGACACAATCATAAAATTCACGTTTTGTGAGGCTGAAATTTTCATATTTTAATGGCAATGAAGAAAGCCATATTGATTCAACATCAGAACAGGCAATCTCGTCTGCCTTACGTTGAGCAGATGTCATCTTTTCTCGAAAAAAGGCAATTACACTTTGATAGTGTTCTGATTTCTTTTTTGTGATGTCAGAAAATACATGCAGATAATTGTTGCTGCTAGCCGGCCAATCATTTTGATGGAAAATTTTCTTTGCAATGTGTTCTGTTAGGGACCTTGAGGCATCATATTCCAGTGCTGCTATCCTCGCCAAGTCTAGAATTCCCAGACCACCCAAATTTACTGGAAGAGATAGCAACAAACGCTCATCATCACTGCAAGAATGACCTTCGCAAAAGGTGAGAATTAATTTGTGTGACGAATTACATCTTCAACAGGCTAATGTTTAGTACTGACCTTAGTCTGTTGGCTTTGTACGCACAAATATTGAATAGTCATCTTGATAAGGTCTAAAGATTTGCTCGGGAGCGTTTTTACATCAACCGATAATTAGGAACAATAAGATTTATTTTCCAATTTATTTATTTATTCATTCATTCCAAAACCTATAAATATTAATAAATAAAACTGAATCAAATTTTTGGTTTACAATGAATTATTCAGATATGAAAAGAGGAGGTTCAAGGAGAGTGTTTATGGAGCCAAGAGTAAACAGGGCAGCCAGTCAAAGGATGCGGTAAGTACATTTCACTTTTTTAACTTTATATTCCGTGCCTTTCTGCGTTTGTTTGCATATGTTTCTTGGTACGAACGACTGCGTCTCCCTTTTATTCTAGCCTCTTTGTGTCGATTAATTATGCGATGGTTCTCTAAAGTAGGGAGCTTTCCTTGTACCTTTCTGTTGAATAACAACTCTGATGGCGCCATTGCCATTGTGCTGTGAGGTGTATTACGATACTGGAACAAGAAACGGTTCAGTTCTTGTGTCTTGTTGCCATACCTTTCCTTCCGCCACTGCGCTTTGTACGGCTTTGATGAGCGGCTGATTGAAGCGTTCGACTTCTCCATTCGCCTCAGAGGTGGCGCCAGAAATCTTACAATAAAGGGGCTGGAGCTTCCGACAGGGGGGCTAAAATGACTAAAATAAGCAGTTTTCGTACGTTTTTTTGTCAAATTTGCTCCAACAATAAGCTAAAATTTTCTCCGATGGGGGGCTAGATGCTTCCGACGGAGGGGCTGTAGCCCCCATAGCCCTCCCCTGGCGCCACCACTGATTCGCCTGCGGCTAGTAAGGTGTAACGGGTTTATGATTTATACCGAGGACATTTACATATCGTGCAAACTCTTCACTCGAGAATGGTGGACCGTTATCTGTCTTTAATTGACGTGGTATGCCGTGTACCGAAAATATTTTGTCCAGCTTCGGAATGACAGTTGATGTTTTCGTGGATCGCACAATTTCGGTTTCCGGAAATCGCGAATAACGATCAATGACGACTAAAAGATGATCTCCTGAAGAAAGCGGTCGACAGAAATCGGTATGAACAGATTCCCGTGTTCCTTTAGGAAAGTCAGTTTGTTGCAGAGGTTCTGGTGGCGATGGTTTGCCGACAACTTGACAAGTGATGCACGAATCTAGGGTATGCTGAACTAGATTGTCCATACCTTGGAACCATGCCTTTTCTCGTTAAAGGCTTTTTGTTTTGGAAAGACCTTGGTGAGCTTCATGGGCAATGTCTATAGCTCGTTGCTGAAGTGACTCCGGTATAACTAAACGTGTTCCTTTTAAAACAATTCCCTTCGTACCAACAGTGAGCTCGTCGTTGATTGCACAAAAAGGCTTTAAACGATCAGATGCTTGCCATCTATTTGTTGGTATAGCGGCTCGCAATGCATGCAATGTTTTGCCAGTGTTGGTAGCACGCGCTATTTCGTCTAGCGACATAGCTTGAGGCACAGAATGACCCGTAATCATGTTTACGTACTTCTCCGCGATTCTTTCTTGTTTTCGCGATTGTTGACTGGATGGGTGTCTGGATAGATAATCAGCAGAGTTCTCGCTCCCTGCCTTGTACTGCACTTTAAACGAATAAGGTTGTAGTCGCAAAACCCATCGCTCAATCCTCGCGGACGGTGTAGAGGTTGAACTGCCGTAAATAGTTTCCAAAGGTTTGTGTTCTGTAAACAAAGTAAATTCGTTGCCATTTAGGAACAAATGAAAATGTTCTCCGGCCCAAGCGATGGCTAGAGCCTCTGTTTTCGTTTGCGAGTATCGTCTCTCAGTATCGGACAGTCCACGACTGGCGTAAGCGACAACCTTGTAATTATTACTGATCTTGGTTGCTCAAAATTGCAGAGACACCTACGGAACTTGCGTCCACCGTAACGAAAGTTTCTTTATTGGTATTGAAATGCGACATAACGGGAGCTTCTGACAGAGCCAATTTTATGTTTTCAAATGCTTTCTGTTGAGATGCTTGCCATACAAATGGTGTATTCTTTTTCGTCATCTCTTGAAGTGGTTCAGTGAGCGTCGCAAAATCTTGGATGTACTTAGCACTATAGTTTGCCATTCCTAGCAGGCTTCGTACCTCTTTGATGCTGGTAGGTATCGGTGCATTCTGAAGATCGCTTATGCGTGCTGGATCTGGCTGCGTACCATGTTCTGTGAAAATCTGTCCAAAAAATTGAATTTATTTCTGTAGAAAGTTACATTTCTTAAGATTTAGCTTAAGGCACTTTGAATGCAGACGTTGCAAACAATTTTGCAAAGCTAAATCGTGTTCCTTGCGAGTTTTGCCAAAAATTCTCAGATGAAAAAGAATTCTCCTTTGCAGTTGTGCTCGGGTATTGCCTTTTCGTCGATGTTTAGCTTCACCGAGTACCCTTTCAGTTTACCAGTTCCTTCAAAGACTTTGTTGAAACGTTGAACTATGGCATCAATTTGCGGATCAATATGTTTTGTAGGGGTTGCTGAAACTGAAAGTTTGTTTAATTTCAGTGTTATGACTCCAAGTTCTTGTGCTGTATTGGCTGAAAATAAACAACCAGCATTACGATCCTTTAGGACATAGAATGTTGCAACCCCATAGCGAGATTTTGTTGAGATTGTCGATTCAAATTTTCCTATAAAACAAACTGGTTTCGAAGAGTTAAATGGAAAAGCTTTTATGTTGGTTTGTTGTAACTTGACTCCTTGCATCTTTTCGAAAGTATTTCTATCGATAACGTTGATTGTGGATCCGGTATCCAATATCATGTTGAACTTGTGACCTTCAACCACAACATTTACCACAGGGCTGCGTTTGATAATTTGTCGTTGCCATTTGAGACCGTATACAAGTATTCCTCGTCACTAGAATTATCCTCATGCTGCAAAGGTCTCACCGCTGCATGTGATTTGCGAGAATGTGCAGGACGTCTTTGTATCTGCTTCGAGAATTTTGAGCTCCTACAAACTGATTGAAAGTGGTTCGGTTTTTTGCACTTGTGACATGTTTTCCCTTGTGCGGGGCATTGATTTTTGTGTGGCCATTCTCCTCCACAATTGTTGTAAGTCTTGTTATCAGACTTCGATTGCAAACGGTTCGTTGTTTCTGTGTGTACGTGGGTTGTTTCTATATCTCAGGCTTGATACGAACTGGTTTCATCCCGTCTTCCATCGATTAGCTCGGCGTCTTATACGGGTGTCTTTAGGGGTATACGTAAGGTCACGCAAAGATCGGCGTCTTATACGAGAAGATCGACCCCCTAAAATTATTTGTGCCTCGATTTCAAAGTCTTCATCTTCGAATTCGCATGTACTGGACATCTGCCTGAGCCGTGTATGAAGGGTATGGAGCGATTCTTGATCTCCCTGACGAGTTTCACGAAAACGATAAACTTCGTACCGCCGATTTTTCTGCGGCTCGAAGTACTCAATGAGCTTGGCTTTTGTTGTCGCAAAGTTGTCTTCATCCCCTCCTCCGTCGACATCACTCAACTGGTTAAAAATTTCTCGAACTTTGGGTCCAGCTTGATAAAGTAACAAGGCCTTCTGGTGCTTAGCGTCTCGAATTCCGCTAACCACTAGAAAAGTATTAAAATTATGTAGCCAAAGTTTCCATCTGGCAGCAACACTCACTCCAAGTTCTGCATTCGGATCGGACGGTGGTAATGGGTTGAGTTGTACAGACATTCTGAGATAAAACAACGCATGGGTTGAACAGAAACAGAACGATAACTTTATATTAACTTCAAAGGGCCTACACACATAACTGTAATACTGTCAACTGTAATCTGAAACTATATAAAAATGGGTCACATAAAGTAATGGTCCTGCGCATAGTCTATTAGGTTACTACAATGTCCATGCTAGAATGTCCATGCTACAATGTTTTGCGTTCGAATATCGGTATACGGTACGATATGCAGTTACCAATTTTATTTGACATAAGTGTTGATTGCTTACTGCTTATAAGCCTGTCTAAGGGTTGTCTAGATACAAGTAGCTTTATTTTTATCTTTTTCTGTTAACCAATCATCCCCTTGAGCAGGTTCATGTCACTTGCGAAAACTGTCATTTTGTGAACAGTGGCGTAGAATCAAATCCATTCTGAAAATCATTATGCCATTTTCTTTGGCAATGCACTGGTATGACTAACTTGAGGATCCATGCCTCGTTCTGCGCTCATCTTGAGAATGTCCCTCTAAGGAGATAAGCATTCTTTTTGCCTAACACTTTTATACGTATACATCCGTAGAATTAATGCAAAACATCCCGTCCTTATCTCGATTATCACTTTCTTATTCTTCTTGGATGCGATGAGTATTGATTATGTATTCTGTGGCAGTATTTATCTGTAGCCAAATCATGAGACTGATCGTTCGCACCTGTACTCGACAACGCTTGACAGTTTGTTGAATCGAATATCAAGAACATTTGGCCACTTTGTCGAGTGTTGTTGAGCCTTGTCGAGCGTTGTCTGGACAAATTATTCAAACAACCTTTTGGTGGTACAAAACTTAAAAATGGCTTTGAGAAAAGCAAACATCCTAGAGCTTTTCATCGGACACTCTTTAGAGTATAAAATGTCAGAACATAGATCCAAAACTCTACGGTAGGAAATGTATATACCCAGTTGTGGATTGAAATAGGCCAATCAGAAACACGAGCACATGACTGTGAGGCTGCCCAATCAGTGTCGCCTGCTTTGCATCAAAACGCTTATCCATAGGGCACGACGTTCGTCAAATGGAATTTGAACAACCATTGAAAAAACATTTCGGGGTCACCACACTACGACCAGTTAAAATAAGTTCTAAAATATTTCCATTTCCGAAGTGAAAAGGTATGTAAGGATATAAGAAAGGCCATTAGCAAAGACAGTAAACATCAGCAAAATATATATCCAGCTTCAGAATATGGTCTGCAAAGCAAGCTACCAACTATATAACAGTCAATAGCTCTCGCTGTCGCTATTTCCCAGGAATTGCTTTCAAATTCGCTAACTATATTCAATCGTTTTTTGAAAATTAGACAAACATTGTTAATTTTATTAAATTTGCTGATAATTCCGTTAACAAACACTGGGACCTGCCTTGGCCAATATCTTTGTTGGCTTTCATGAAGACCGTTCGCTCGTCTACGACCAAAAGCCAGGTGTTTATTTTCGGTATGTGGATGACACATATACCATTTTCAAAACAGAGGCTGGGTGTGATATTTTTTCTAAAACACCTTAATAGCCTACACCCAGCCTTCCAGCTTACGTTTGGAAAGGAAGAAAATGATTCCTTGCCATTTTTAGATGTTTTGGTCGAAAAGTCGAACACTGGATTTCTTACCAGTGTATATCGCAAGCCTACTTTTACCGGTCAGTACATACGCTGGAATTCATTTTGCCCAAAACAACGCAACATCAACTTTGTCAAAACGTTAGTACATAGGGCACTTATGATCTGCTCGAAATCAAAACTGCACGCTGAACTGGAAAAACTTAAAACGATCTTTCTGGACAACGGCTATCCAGAAGACGTCTTTTTATGTTATACTAAGGAGAAGATCGCAAGTTTTTCGGCTGTTCAAAAGTTTGGTCTGCAAAAGTGCCCAGTTTATTCGAAACTACCATGGATTGGTAACACTTCCTTGCGATTCGAGAGTCAGATTAGGCAAGCCATAACAAAATGTTTCTTTGCTGTCAGTCCTCGTATTGTTTACAGCACTAGAAGAGCCCATCTATTCAAAAGGATTGCGTTCCTACCAACCAAAAAAGTTCTGAATTCACATGTAAGTGTGATTCTGGCTACGTACAACCCAAAGGTTTGGGGATAGGATAAAATAGCATGTTCCTTCCAACAAAAGAAACAAAGTTGACCCTCAAAGAGGACAGCCTCCTCGATCTTGTAGGTCTAGTAGGACCCTTATTCTGACCATTTATGCTCTGAGGATTGTTAGACGAAAAAAGCTTTTAGCCAATATGTTGTAAAATGTTTGCTTTTTGTAAAGCCATTTTCCAATTGTAGCTAAAATGACGTTATTGCAAGAAACTTTAAAGATTGAATTACTCTTAAAGAGAAAAATGTGCAATCATTTTGTTAAAAGTTTTCTTCATTGCTGTTTCATGAAATAAAAAATTTAAATCCCTTGCTTTATTAGCGAAAACGTTTATAAATAACTATATATTACTTCGATTTGAAACAATTAGATAAATAATTAGAAACGTCAAAACATAGATTTAAAACTCTAAACTAAGAAATCTTTATATATAAGCAATTTGAATTATGGTATATGTTTATGGTCTATGTTCTGACGTTATGCACTCTTAAGAGTATCAGACGAAAATCTTAACTTTGTTTTAATATCGTTATCTTTCCAGGCCATGGCTATTTTTTTTATTACAAAAAAAGTTTTCATAATTTCATTCTGAGTATAATTTCAGTTTTCGCTATTAGTGAAATATTCATACAATATAAATAAAGCTGATTTCGAAGAAGCTTTTCCAGAATGGTTTTCTGCTTTTGGTGATTTGATTATGCTTTGTTCATTCAAAAGCCACTTAGAAATGCTGAACATTGCCAAAAATGGCCTAACAACTACGTCCTAGGTATTTTTTTTAAATTCTCCTTTGAAGACAATATATTTGTTTAAAAGGAACCAGACTAATACACATTTAACTTTCAAGCAAAGTTGATGTTTCCTCTTAACTTTGAAAATTAAGTTTTTTCCATCCATCGATTTAATGTTCAATGTATGTTTGTTCAAGGTATGTATGTTCAATGTATGTTCAATGTCCAATATTTTTAAACCATTAAGTTAAAGTTGAGCTTTTTGGCCAGCCCGTAGAAATAGGCCTAAGCCCATTTCGTAAGTATAATTTCATTGCGGCTTAAAACCCCAGTAGTGCTTTCCTCCACAGCTAGGAGTGCATTTGAGTAATTTGTAAACAAGCCAGGCAAAATTGATGAGCTCTGATTGGCTAAAAGAGAATTGTAAACAAATCATCTAATTGGACGAAAACGAAATTCCGCCTTGCTGGGCAGTGTTCTAGCCCTGACCACATCCGTGATTCCTGGATTCACGCTATGTCTGGAATTACTTTGCTTCGAGTTACGCAGGCCTTCCCTTTCCTTAATTTTAAAGTACAAACCAGACTCTTGGACCTGCACTCCACAAACCGAAATATTGAGCCATTCTTACATACAGAGAATGAAAGAAAAATGAAGTTAGTCGTTTACAGTTATTCGATGCCGTTGAGGAACATTGGAATTAAGATAAAGTTGTTATCAGACTGCAAAATCGTTGTTGCGAAGATTGTGTTTGTCAAATTTTACATAACATATAAAATTAAGCAACAGCAAATCGATTACATAATAAAGGAAATTACTTTATTCTTGGCTTATATCGATTTGCATAACTTAGGCCCATAAAGTATTTTTCTTAAAGCTCGATTAATTCATAACTTTTGTGGTTGATGATTTTCTTTGTAACCCAATGCCGCTTTTGCCAATGATGAAAGCATAACCTCTGGTGGTGTTTTCAAGTGGGATTAGAAGACAATATTTCTTCTGAAAAAATGGAAATTTAGAGAAAAGTTTTGTCTCGTTTTAAATAAATCAAGGAAGCAGCTGATCTGATGACAATAAATTTTGCTCGTTGTTGAATCTAATATTGTAAAACAGGTGCAGAAACTTGTTACTTTATTCACGTAGCAACTGAAAAAGTTTTTAGCGCGCTCTCTCTCTTGAGTATAAATAATTACGTATAATCATCATAAATATATATCTTTTTGTTAGAAAACATGTGTCTCTCTGTACACACCCGCCCAAGTCACAACAGCAGGTATTGCACATTTGGTTTTTTTCAAAATGTACCTGCTGATTGCATGATGAAGCATTGCAGAAATAAATTCTGTCCCAAACAGCACAGAACAGCTTTTACAGTTTAAGGCATTCATAAAATGATGAATAAACTTCCGAAATAATAGTTGTCTTACATTATCTGGCGTTTTGTTACAAACTTCCCGGACTCTGACATGAATGTCAACTGCAACAGTGCTTCCACTTTTCGCTCAACCAAATTCCCGAAAAAATCCTTATTTTTGGTAAAAATTCCTTCCAAAATGTATGAAAAATCCTTTCGATTACCTTCTGCCCTATTACTCAATTTTTTATTGCCCTATTACCCACGTTCGCTCTAGAAATGGCGGGTTTCGACGCCACAATGGTAGTTACATCTCTATGGGTAGTTATCAGTTATGCGGAGGATAATTTCTTTGATTTTGATTTTGAGAAAAAATTTGTTCTTAATTTGTTCTTAATTTTTGACCAGTTTTGAGGCTCGTGTTCTTATAAAATCGTTCTTATAAAAAAAAGAGTGTACCTAAAATACAGCCTCGATGTGAAATGGTAAATTACCTGTGACAAATATTTATAAAAAAAGGGTCAACCAAATGCGTCATTCTTTCTCTCACATTACTTTCGATCTAACCTAGGATGAAACTTTTCTGCATACCTTCTTTGGTCATTTTCTTACCTTTTTACTCCAAAGAGTACTATAAAAATAATATAATACTTTAGTATGCTATGCTTCCTATATTTTGTGTAATCTTCAAATATAATATCGTTGCAATATAAAATAGGTTTACACGTAGTTATGATAAAGGTTGATAATGATATTATCAATATAAATGTTTAGACGTATCCTCTTATTTTAAGTAAAGGCTTTTACCATGGATGAATAGATTCATTCATCATAATCATTACTAAGTGTCATCTTTGATCTGAAGGGAGCATTCGATACATGGTCTTAGCAAATATGATTCATTTAGCCATTGTAAATATGAATCATTAAAATAGTGTTGATTGCTGATGGCTCAAATGTGTAACTGCTTTCAAATGGAAATGAATCTCCTGGTATTGTGTTCAAAATACTGGGATATTTCTTTGGAACGTATCAAAATCTTTAGGAATTAATTCTCTATCTATGAGATTCAAAACAAGGCAGCTGTCGTGAGACAATATATTTCTGTCGTCAGTATCTCTTGATTTCAAACAGGTGTTGTAGCTTGCCATATGATTATAATAGTTGTGGAAAGAAATTCTTGACGCAGTTGGAAGACAGTCAAGCTTTGCAAGTCGGTTTGTTAATATTGCGGCTGCTACCAGTCTATTGAGAGACTAGTTTCTGCAAATATTTCTTCTATGCCAAGCTAAGAATGAACTTTAAAGGGAGACAATAAACCAAAGCAAGATCTATAAAACATACCAATCTACAAAATTTCTTCGCTCAATCTTGATCTAGAGCTTCTCTCAGACGACAGACACTAAGATGAATGTTAACTGCAATGATTTTGATGAAAAATTATTTAACAAAGCTTCCTACATTGAAAATATTAAAGTCTGTGCTGGATCCATTCTTGGTCTCGCGATACCGACCACATTGTTGAATCTTGCTCTAATCATCGCAATTCTGTCATCAAACGAATGCAAAGAGCCACGTCAGATGCTTGTACTGAATTTGGCATTTACTGACTTTGCTGCCGGTCTGTATTGCATGCCAGCACTCTCTGTTAAATATTTTTTCATTGCCACACTCAAGAATTCTTGTTCTGTTGTCAAGTATGTATCTGAAGCTGGATTTGTTTTTGCATTCGCTTCTTTGTTTCTAGTTACAGCAATATCGGTAGAAAGATACATACATATCTTCAACCCGTATAATTCTTCTGTGACGTCAAGAGCGACTGCTATTGGTATATTGTGTATTTGGCTGCTATCGATAATTTGGTTAACAGCTTATTGGTGGATTAAGCTTCATTTATTGTGGTTCTGGTGTAGCGCGTTAATTGTCGTTGCTTCTGCTGCTGTAATTGTGTTTTGTTACATCAAGATATTAATTCGTGCCAGAAAAATTCGCAGACAAGTCCAAACAGAGGCAGAACGATATGGGCAGCGGGGTATTACTGGAAAAGAAAGAAATCTACTTCTCGTTGGCGGGTTTATAATTATTTCACTCTTTTCTTGCTATACGTTTCATTTCGTAACTGTAGTTTTGAGATTGGTTGGAACTAAAAGCGGTATTTTGAAATATACGGAATGTTGGGGAATGATGTTATTGCTGTCAAATTTACTTTTCAATCCTATGATATCATGTATTTTTAATAGACCGATAAGACAAAGGGTTTTCAAATTAATGACGTTTGGGTGTTTCCAATCAAATTAGATTATTTGTAGTTTTTTAGAATTGTAGTTAAATACTTTCGGGCGTTTGCACAAGACAGTTTCAATCTAAAACTGGAACACTCTCCAAAGAGAACTCAAATTAGCAGGGAAAGCTGATCCATCCTGATTGTTCCTGTGTAAGCGAAAGACTTATTCATACCAGTTTGGGATCGACACCAGCCTGTATCGATACCGGCTTGTATCGATACCGGCCTTAATCGATACCGGTCTGGATCGATACCGGTCTGGATCGATACCTACCTGGATCGATACCGGCCTGGATCGATACCGGCCTGGATCGATACCGGCCTGGATCGATACCGGCCTGGATCGATACCGGCCTGGATCGATACCGGCCTGGATCGATACCGGCCTGGATCGATACCGGCCTGGATCGATACCGGCCTGGATCGATACCGGCCTGGATCGATACCGGCCTGGATCGATACCGGCCTGGATGAGTCCCTTGTAAACAAGGTCTAATGCTCGTACTTCTGTCGATAAAGTCGTTAGATGTTGTGTTGATGACTGTCTATTTCGAAAGTTTCCTTTTTTATTTCAACTTTCTAACTATCTTGTACGCGCTGCAAACCCTATTGTTTGCTATGAACTGTTGACTGACAGGATAAACTGCCTTTAAATAAGAAGTTGACATTAAAGTTAGACCATGCCTTATGGTCATAGCTTGACTGTTTACATTGATGTAATATAAAACAAAACTAGATTTATTATTATAGATTGTCACAGAAAAGAATGTTCCTTACGTTAAAAATTGAAACCAACATTAACATATGTTCTCAACCCTTCTGAAATATACTCATGCGATATTTAATTATTTTTGTGCTTATTTAACTAGTAATGATAAATACCATTAACATTAAGGGGGTTAGCAACAAATACGCTAAAATTGTGTTTTTACCGAAAAATTAGCAGAAGAGCTCGTATTCTCCCCACACCCTTGCAATTTCCGCCTCTCATACAAAAAATCAGTGCAAGAGAAATCATGAAAATGCTGGTTACTTTTGAAAATGTACCAAAGCACACTGTATTAAAATATGCATTTTACATTCGATTCTTCCATTGCCAGTACCGCTGAAGAGAGCAAGAAAGGTAGAGAGTATAATAAGAAAAGTCGTTTCAAAAAGTTATCTCATCTGCTATAAGTATGAAAATTTCTAAGCAAACATATAAATGTGTCAGCAATTTCTTGCTTATGCAGCATCTGCAAAAATTTTATAGGGCTGCTTGGCAATATAAATCCGAGAGAAGGTATTGTAAATATTATCATAGAAAGAATTTTGTCACTTTTACTTAACCAATACGCAGCCTTTTTTGCCTCTCCCCACTATCTTCATCTAATCTTTACACGTTAGTTCCACTTCAAAGCTCAGAGAAAACGGTAAACTGTTTTATCTAAAATGCACATGTAGACGGGTGCCAGGGCGAAAGCTAACCCGGTTTTCAAAATGTGAAAATATCACCATTGGTCAGGTTTCATTTATGCCTGTTTTCGGGATTTTGCTAAGTCTATCGGGAAATTCTATCTATCTGATTTACTTAAATGCAATCGATATGTATAGAAGTGGCTCAAGCCACTTGTCAATCAAAAGCTTTTACTATTAGCCAATCAATGAGCGTGCGAATGGAATCACGCTCACTGGTTGGTCACTTTTTGTTTGAAAGATGACTTAAGTATTTGTCGATTGCCTTTGAGATTCAGATGAACTCCTGCAATTTCTGTAGATACAATCTTTCTTTGGGTACATCAAAGCAGCTTGCCATTTGAAAAAAAAAGCTTCGAGATGTTCACTGTTCGCAAATGTTTCCAAAAAGATATTCCTAAGCAAATAAAACTAAAATTCCTAAGCAACAGAATTGGGAGATTTGCCAACAAGTAATTATTTGAAGAAGAAAGTTTTCTTCCGGAAAAGCAGCATTACTAGTTTTGTTTTTTTAGAGTTGATTGTCGTACGTGCAACGTGTTAAACCCGGTCTCTATTTTAATGAATTCTTGAGTTAATTCGCAGAGCGTGTCTCTATTTTTCCATTCATAGGGGAGTCATGTTTCGCTAGGAAGTTGAACTCCCTTAAACTCCAAGTGGCGAAGCTAACCAAGAACAGGTGGTCTCGGTCAAAGGGGGTCTGGGGCATAGCCCCCAGAAAAATCGCGTGAAGCCACGCCCTAGAGACCCTCGGTAAAGGGGGAAACGCCCTTCTGGATATGTTGAAATCAAGATTTCAGTGAAAAATTTTTCACTGTCACATTTTGGAAAAAAGGGGATGAAGGTTCGGATCCTTTCAAGTTCCTCCTGCCTTACATTGAAGAAGTCAAAAGAGCATCACAAAAATTCTTTCTAAAATAAGTTAGATTTGAAAATGTTTTCATTGATTGAAAATTTTGAAATCATGGACTAAAAAGAAATTGCTTGTACAGATAGGCATATACAGTTGTAATACATACTGGAAAAATAATTGATTCAAATTTTTTAAAAAAGTAAAAATATTTTGTCACAACATGGATATGTCTGATCAACGGTAGATAGGGTCTTGAACCAATTTGTTTTGAATATCAGAGGAGACCCCTGACATTTTGCCAGTACAATACAATCTGAGTCACCGAGTACAAAAGCTCCCAGTAATTACCATTGTTTTCCTTTTCATCCTTTTCAAAGCGTCCTTTTCATCGGGACCTCTGAATTGTATGGTAGTTCCTGTTTAAGGCAGTAGGACGAGCTGCTGAAATTAAATTTAAGCAAGCCCTTTTTCTGTCATGAACACTCCATCTCCCCTCGATCTCGACTTTCCTGGTACAAAAAAAAGAAGATTCTCTCTCGGCAGCGGCGGCAAACTTTTTCTACTTTATAAAATAGGCCTTTGAATATGACTTTCTTCGCTCTCTGCAGTCTGAGAGAAAACCATATGCATATCAGGTTTCTCGCGATGTCTGTGATATTCCCGACTTTAACAGTAAATAGGAGCAACAGAACGATCCTAAACAATTTGATTTCCATAAGTACCACTCCTCTTGAAACGATCGATTCTTGTATAAATCAATTGACGACAGTGTAGGGCCGAAGCTTCTAGCAGCAAAAACTTCTTCAGCAGCAGAATCATGATGTCTTCGTTACAGTTGGTTTTATCCATGATATCAAAATAGTTAAGCCTGACTATGGCCTGAGTGAAAATTCCCAGATTGTGCAAAACTCTATAATGACGACATGTTTCGGATAATTGGCAGAGCCCGGTCGTCCTTCCATCTAGTATTCTTGGAATCGATGTACATATAGACGAAAAAGCCGCCATTGTGTAGACAGAAGGAGTTTGTTTTCTCTCTTGAACTTAAGTGGTAATTTTTATATAGGCACGCAGCACTGATTGGTCAACTATACCGGTCTTGTGCTTGCGTTTTTCTGATTGTGTTTCCTATTTCGATTCACAACTGGGTATATTATTTTCATCGTGTTCTTTCCGACCCTTATTCTGACGTTTTATGCTCTGAGGAGTGTCAGACGAAAAAGCTTTTAGCCAATATGTTGTAAAATATTTGCTTTTTTAAAACCATTTCCTAATTGTAACTAAAATGACGTTATCGCAAGAAACTTTAAAGATTGAATTACTCTTAAAGAGAAAATGTGCAATCATTTTGTTAAAAGTTTTCTTCATTGCTGTTTCATGAAATAAAAAATTTAAATCCTTTGCTTTATTGGCGAAAACGTTTATAAATAACTATATATTACTTGGATTTGAAACCATTAGATAAATAATTAGAAACGTCAAAACATAGATTTAAAACTCTAAACTAAGAAATCTTTATATATAAGCAATTTGATTTATGGTATATGTATACGGTCTATGTTCTGACGTTATACACTCTTAAGAGTATCAGACGAAAATCTTAACTTTGTTTCAAAATCGTTGTCTTTCCAGGCCATGGCTATTTTTTTATTACAAAAAAAGTTTTCATAATTTCATTCTGAGTATAATTTCAGTTTTCGCTTTTAGTGAAAATTTCATACAATATAAATAAAGCTGATTTCGAAGAAGCTTTTCCAGAATGGTTTTCTGCTTTTGGTGATAAGATTATGCTTTGTTCATTCAAAAGCCACTTACCAATGCTGAACATTGCCAAAAATAGCCTAACAACTACGTCCTAGGTATTTTTTTAAATTCTCCTTTGAAGACAATATATTTTGTTAAAAGGAACCAGACTAGTACGCATTTAACTTTCAAGCAAAGTTGATGTTTCCTCTTAACTTTGAAAATAAAGTTTTTTCCATCCATCGATTCAATGTTCAATGTATGTTTGTTCAATTTATGTATGTTCAATGTATGTTCAATGTCCAATATTTTTAAACCATTAAGTTTAAGTTGAGCTTAATAAAGGAAATTGCTTTATTCTTGGCTTATATCGATTTGTATAACTTAGGCCCATAAAGTATTTTTCTTAAAGCTCGATTAATTCATAACTTTTGTGGTTGATGATTTTCTTTGTAACACAATGCCGCTTTTGCCAATGATGAAAGCACAACCTCTGTTGGTGTTTTCAAGTGGGATTAGAAGACAATATTTCTTCTGAAAAAATGGAAATTTAGAGAAAAGTTTTGTCTCGTTTTAAATAAATCAAGGAAGCAGCTGATCTGATGACAATAAATTTTGCTCGTTGTTGAATCCAATATTGTAAAACAGGTGCTGAAACTTGCAACTTTATTCACGTAGCAACTGAAAAAGTTTTTAGCGCGTTCTCTCTCTTGAGTATAAATAATTACGTATAATCATCATAAATATATATCTTCTTGTTAGAAAACATGTGTCTCTCTGTACACACCCGCCCAAGTCACAACAGCAGGTATTGCACATTTGGTTTTTTCAAAATGTACCTGCTGATTGCATGATGAAGCATTGCAGAAATAAATTCTGTCCCAAACAGCACAGAACAGCTTTGACAGTTTAAGGCATTCATAAAATGATGAATAAACTTCCGAAATAATGCTGTCTTACATTATCTGGCGTTTTGTTACAAACTTCCCGGACTCTGACATGAATGTCAACTGCAATGATATTAATGTCAAATTACTTAACACAGCTTGGTGCATAGAAAACATTTACGCTTGTGTCGGATTCAGTCTTGTTCTCGCGATACCCACTATATTGCTTAATGATGCTCTTATCATAGCAATTCTGTCGTCAAGCGAGTGCAAACAGCCATGACAGATGCTTGTGCTGAATTTGCTGACTTTGCTGCTGGGCTGTATTGCATGCCAGCACTCTTTGTTAGATATTTTTTCATTGCCACACTCAAGAATTCTTGTTCTTTTGTCAAATATGTATTTGAAGCTGGATTTGTTTTTGTATTCGCTTCTTTGTTTTTAGTTACAGCTTTATCTGTAAAAAGATTCATACATATCGTCAACCCCTATAACACCAGTTTGACGTCAAAAGGAGTGGCTGTTGGTATACTATGATTTGGGTTTCGTCGATATTTTGGTTCACAGCTTTTTGGTAGATAAAACAGCTATCTGTGTGGTGCTTCTGCTCTTTATTAATCATCATTGGTTCTTCTGCTGTTATTGTGTTCTGTTACATCAAGATAATAGTTCGTGCCAGAAAAATTCGCAGACAAGTCCAAACAGAAGCAGATTGATATGAGCAGCGGGGTATTACTGGAAAAGAAAGAAATCTACTTCTCATTGGCGGGTTCATAATTATTTCGTTTTTTGCTTGCTATGCGTTTCATTTCGTAACTGCCGTTTCGAAATTGGTTGGAATTGAGAGCGGTATTTTCAATCATAAGGAATGTTTGGGAATGATGATATTCACGCATTACAACTCTGAATGCTATAACAACTGCGAGCTAGTTAGGTATAGCTCTAAATGCCAAGTTATTTACTAAGCAGCAACAAATTATGGAATATGAAAGCACATGACGTAAATATACTACACTATTTTTTTTAAAAGAACCAGTAAATTTAAGTTCAAGCTGACTGTTCTTAATTTTTTCGAAAATCTGAAGCTGGATTGTTCTTAATTTGTTCTTAAATTAAGAGGGTGTAAGCAGTGCAATTGCTAGCTTTTTCGCTCTAAGGAGGTGTTCAGGCCTCATTTGCCAACAAAGTGAGTGAGACAGCCTTGATTTGCTGACAAATTTGAATATTCACCGAAAAAGCACCCATACATCGCTGATTTTGAGAAAAAACGTTGTTCAAATCTGCATTTTGCAGATACTCAGCCTCAGCTTGTTCTTAATTTGTTCTTAATTTTTGACCAGTTTTGAGGCTCGTGTTCTTATAAAATTGTTCTTATAAAAAAAGAGCCTACCTAAAATACATCCTCGATGTGAAATTTTAATTTACCTGTGACAAATGTTTATGAAATAAGGGTCAACCAAATGCGTCATTCTTTCTCTCACATTACTTTCGATCTAACCTAGGATGAAACTTTTCTGCATACCTTCTTTGGTCATTTTCTTACCTTTTTACTCTAAAGAGCACTATAAAAATAATATAATACTTTAGTATGCTATGCTTCCTATATTTTGTGTAATCTTCAAATATAATATCGTTGCAATATAAAATAGGTTTACACGTAGTTATGATAAAGGTTGATAATGATATTATCAATATAAATGTTTAGACGTATCCTCTTATATTAAGTAAAGGTTTTTACCATGGATGAAGAGATGCATTCATCATAATCATTACTAAGTGTCATCTTTGATCTGAAGGTAGCATTCGATACATGGTCTTAGCAAATATGATTCATTTAGCCATAGTAAATATGAATCATTAAAATAGTGTTTGATTGCTGATGGATCAAATGTGTAACTGCTTTCAAATGGAAATGAATCTCCTGGTATTGTGTTCAAAATACTGGGATATTTCTTTGGAACGTATCAAAATCTTTAGGAATTAATTCTCTTTCAATTTATGAGATTCAAAACAAGGCAGCTGTCGTGAGGCGATATATTTCTGTCGTCAGTATCTCTTGTTTTCAAACAGGTGTTGCAGCTTGCCATATGATTATAATAGTTGTGGAATAAAATTCTTGACGCAGTTGGAAGACAGTCAAGCTTTGCAAGTCGGTTTGTTAATATTGCGGCTGCTACCAGTCTATTGAGAGACTAGTTTCTGCAGATATTTCTTCTATGCCAAGCTAAGAATGAACTTTAAAGGGAGACAATAAACCAAAACAAGGTCTGTAAAACATACCAATCTACAGAATTTCTTCCCTCAATCTTGATCTAGAGCTTCTCTCAGACGACAGACACTAAGATGAATGTTACCTGCAATGATTTTGATGAAAAATTATTTAACAAAGCTTCCTACATTGAACATATTAAATTCTGTGCTGGATCCATTCTTGGTCTCGCAATACCGACCACATTGTTGAATCTTGCTCTAATCATCGCAATTGTGTCATCAAACGAACGCAAAGAGCCATGTCAGATGCTTGTGCTGAATTTGGCATTCACTGACTTTGCTGCTGGGCTGTATTGCATGCCAGCACTCTTTGTTAGATATTTTTTCATTGCCACACTCAATAATTCTTGTTCTGTTGTCAAGTATGTATCTGAAGCTGGATTTGTTTTTGCATTCGCTTCTTTGTTTTTAGTTACAGCAATATCGGTAGAAAGATACATACATATCTTCAACCCGTATAATTCTTCTGTGACGTCAAGAGCGACTGCTATTGGTATATTGTGTATTTGGCTGCTATCGATAATTTGGTTAACAGCTTATTGGTGGATTAAGCTTCATTTCTTGTGGCGCTGGTGTAACGCGTTAATTGTCGTTGCTTCTGTTGCTGTAATTGCGTTTTGTTACATCTAGATATTAGTTCGTGCCAGAAAAATTCGCAGACAAGTCCAAACAGAGGCAGAACGATATGGGCAGCGGGGTATTACTGGAAAAGAAAGAAATCTACTTCTCGTTGGCGGGTTCATAATTATTTCACTCTTTTCTTGTTATACGTTTCATTTCGTAACTGTAGATTTGAGATTGGTTGGAACTAAAAGCGGTATTTTGAAATATACTGAATGTTGGGGAATGATGTTATTGCTGTCAAATTCACTTTTCAATCCTATGATATCATGTATTTTTAATAGACCGATAAGACAAAGGGTTTTCAAATTAATGACGTTTGGGTTTTTCCAATCAAATTAGATTCTTTGTAGTTTTCTAGAACTGTAGTTAAATACTTTCAGGCGTTTGCACAAGACAGGTTCAATCTAAAACAGGAACACTCTCCAAAGGGAACTCAAATTAGCAGGGAAAGCTGATCGATCCTGATTGTTCCTGTGTAAGCGAAAGACTTATTCATACCAGTTTGGGATCGACAACAGCCTGTATCGATACCGGCCTGTATCGATACCGGCCTGTATCGATACCGGCCTGTATCGATACCGGCCTTAATCGATACCGGCCTGGATCGATACCGGCTTGGAAGAATCCCTTGTAAACAAGGTCTAATGTTCGTATTTCTGTCGATGAAGTCGTTAGATGTTGTGTTGATGACTGTCTATTTCGAAAGTTTCCTTTTTTATTTCAACTTTCTAACTATCTTGTACGCGCTGCAAACCCTATTGTTTGCTCTGAACTGTTGACTGACAGGATAAACTGCCTTTAAATAAGAAGTTGACATTAAAGTTAGACCATGCCTTATGGTCATAGCTTGACTGTTTACATTAATGTCATATAAAACAAAACCAGATTTATTATTATAGATTGTCACAGAAAAGAATGTTCCTTACGTTAAAAATTGAAACCAACATTAACATATGTTCTCAACCCTTCTGAAATATACTCATGCGATATTTAATTATTTTTGTGCTTATTTAACTAGTAATGATAAATACCATTAACATTAAGGGGGTTAGCAACAAATACGCTAAAATTGTGTTTTTACCGAAAAATTAGCAGAAGAGCTCGTTTTCTCCCCACACCCTTGCAATTTCTGCCTCTCATACAAAAAATCAGTGCAAGAGAAATAATGAAAATGCTAGTTACTTTTGAAAATGTACCAAAGCGAACTGTATTAAAATGTGCACTTTGCAATCGATTCTTCCATTGCCGGTACCGCAGAAGAGAGCAAGAAAGGTAGAGAGTATATTAAGAAAGTATGCTCGACATATATTCTCGACTATAGTCGTTTCAAAAAATTATCTCATCTGCAACTATGAAAATTTCTAAGCAAACATATAAATGTGTCAGCAATTTCTTGCTTATGCAGCATCTGCAAAAATTTTATAGGGCTGCTTGGCAATATAAATCCGAGAGAAGGTATTGTAAATATTATCATAAAAAGAATTTTGTCACTTTTACTTAACCAATACGCAGCCTTTTTTGCCTCTCCCCACTATCTTCTTCTAATCTTTACACGTTAGTTCCACTTCAAAGCTCAGAGAAAACGGTAAACTGTTTTATCTAAAATGCACATGTAGACGGGTGCCAGGGCGAATGCTAACCCGGTTTTCAAAATGTGAAAAGATCACCATTGGTCAGGTTTCATTTATGCCTGTTTTCGGGATTTTGCTAAGTCTATCGGGAAATTCTAGCTATCTGATTTACTTAAATGCAATCGATATGTATAGAAGTGGCTCAAGCCACTTGTCAATCGAAAGCTTTTACTATTAGCCAATCAATGAGCGTGCGAATGGAATCACGCTCACTGGTTGGTCACTTTTTGTTTGAAAGATGGCTTAAGTATTTGTCGATTGCCTTTGAGATTCAGATGAACTCCTGCAATTTCTGTAGATACAATCGTTATTTGGGTATATCAAAGCAGCTTGCCACTTGAAAATAAAAGCTTCGAGATGTTCACTGTTCGCAAATGTTTCCAAAAAGATATTCCTAAGCAAATAAAACTAAAATTCCTAAGCAACAGAATTGGGAGATTTGCCAACAAGTAATTATTTGAAGAAGAAAGTTTTCTTCCGGAAAAGCAGCATTACTAGTTTTGTTTTTTTAGAGTTGATTGTTGTACGTGCAACGTGTTAAGCCCGGCCTCTATTTTAATGAATTCTTGAGTTAATTCGCAGAGCGTGTCTCTATTTTTCCATTCATAGGGGAGTCATGTTTCGCTAGGAAGATGAACTCCCTTAAACTCCCACATTTCGCTAGCGAATTCGCTGCCTATACCCGAAAAGAACGAAAGACATTCCAATCGCTGACGAATTGGGTCATGCAAACTGCTCCGTTGATTGTTCGCACAATGCCTTTTGGGGGTATTGGTGAATTTTTCCGTTTTCAGTGCTTCAAGGATCAGCCCTTTTTTGTGTTTTTGTCTCAAGAGAGTTTCGTGATGTATACATATAGTGTTTTGTTTCACGAATGAGAGGTTGGCGGGTGCAGTAATTTGAGCGGGGAAGGTTTTGAACGTGGATCAGGGAAGGTTTAGAGTGGTAAAGTATCAAGTTGAAGAGCAGAGAAAAAGATCAATACAAAAATTATGCATGGACGCCAAACTCTCTTCAAACAAGGACAAAGAGCTCGTAAGAATTAGTTTAGAGTTATTTTGAATTCTTTTGTTATTGTTTACATCGCTAATTAAGTGTTTGACTAGGCAATGCCTTGTGTTCCTTGAATTTATAAATATTTTTTGTTTAGTTATCTTATCGCTCCAGTATCTATTAGCATCTATTGATTTGTATTTTTTATTTTAGAAAACCGTAAAAAATCTACCGAAAAGACCAGTGTTTATTTATGTTGTAATTTCTAGCTTTGCAGCACAAGCTTTGTACGCGTTGAAACTGCTTCTTGTAGCTGAGAGCTACAGTCACTGCCTCGTTGCTCCGGCATCATTTCAAAAGCGGAAGATTTGGAATCATTTGGCAATTCGGCATCATTTCGATAATGAAAAAAGTTAGCATAGTTTTATACATCCATACATTCAAAAACTTTTAGATCATGGGCATCAACATTTGTTACGAAGACTCCTATAAACTGTCCTCACAACAGGGGCATGGTGACCCACCGGGAATCGGTAGACCCGGTAAAACTTTTCATGTGGGCCCCTTGAATTTTTCTTCCTTTCAAGCTTTTATTTTTCATAACATCAGATTTGTGAGAAAAAGCAAGTGAATAATCAAAATGGTCTTTCTTGTCTTTCTTTTAAACTCTTTCTGTTTATCTATATGTGCTGAAGAACTTGAAGTCAATTTTTTTCACTGGTTTTACTTCCTTTGATATTTAGATGTCACTTTATATGATTTATTTACACTTCTTTCCATAGTAGCTATGTTGATTACTTAGAATCATCCAGTTGATTTGACAACCAGAATGAGAAAAAGAAAATTTTCTGAAACACATAGCTGGTTGTCTTTCAGATATTTTTCGTAAGCTATATTTTTCATTTATAATTCAATCATCTGATCTTAAGGTCGATTTCACATCTTTAACAGCGATGCGGGAAAAGTTACGGATCATTTTTTTAATGATTATTTAATCACGAGATCCATTCAGTATCAATTATACAAATCCTAATTACAAATGAAAGTTAATTAATACAGTTGATAATTTAAATAAACAGATATAAAAACCAGTACTGTTCTTCCATGGATTCATGCGGAAATATTTCGTGCCAAAATCATGAATTTCTCTATTAAATAGCAATTACAGGATTTTAAAAAGATGATTACTTTTAAGATCTTAACCTATCAAAATTTATCCTAACACAACTTTTCTGATATCCTGGTCCACAATCCAGAAGGTTTCAAGGCCATCGTTCAAACAACTTTTATAAAAAGATGCTTTGAAACATCTGAAAAGGCTAGTAAATCTGTGGGGAGGAAATAAAACCTATTTGCTTCGTTACGAGAGTTTCCGTCCGCCATGACCCGTCTGAGTTGAACTAGAGCAAACGGCATCAAAAGTGGACAGCAAGTGGTTCGCCAGTCTCATTTCTCTCAGTGATTGAATACTACAAGTAATTGCTGCATTGCACAACTAAAGTCAGCAAAAAACTAGACTGAATAAGCTATAGCCCGTCAAATTTAGACACAGACAAAAATACTTTGCTGTCACACATTTCTTAATGTATCTATCTGCCACAATAAAAATTTTAGCAGTAAAGATTTGTGAGATATGTAAAGGTTTTTTATCAGTGCTATTATCAAACTCCTTAGTTTTTTAGTCATTTAGTTTTACAAGCCAGCACTATATAAATATAACCGTAAAAAATTTCAGTAATCCAAAAAGCAGCTCCTCAATTGGCTTCAAGAGGAAGGGTAAGTTCAGCAGGACGTATTTTAAAAATTTGTCAATCTGAAGTTTCAAAGCTTTAATTGCAATGAAAAAATAATGTTTCGATTGGACAAATGTGCATGGGCGAAGCACTCCAAGCCTAAATCTTCATGACATATTTGGTTGGTCTGATACAAACTCAGGCGAGTCATACCTTGAAAGTCAAGCCGTCACCCTCTTTCTGTATAGATGCAAATATGTTTGATTTCCCCCGAAGAAGATTTTTCTAGACTTTTTACATATTCTTAGAATATTGAAATTAGGATCTTGCTGAAGAACACAGGCTGTAGCTAAACTCTCGGAGCATAACATACAGAAAGAAAATGTAAGCTAGTCGAATGACCAACGTCTTACTTATTCTTTAAGTTAGGAAAAACTTTCTGTGACTACGAGCTAAAACCAAATTTTCTATTCAAAAAGGAGACTGAAAATACTGTAGCCATTTTTCTGAAACGTTTCTTTTTGAACATGCTACTGAAAAGCATAAAATCCATATCATTTTAAAAAACACCAATTTTTTTGCTAAAATCACTAATATATTCAACACCTTAACTTTGATACACAATATTTTATTTATATAAAACTTGGATCAGCAATAAGTACTTAAATTTTCTTAATTTGGCTTTAAATTTTTGTGAATGTTAGTACTAAAAGTTTCTTTGTCGGTTTCTTATTTTCGAGCAGTGGCGTAGCGTGACTTTTTCAACTGGGTATTCTCTATTAAACAAAAGGGTGGGGCAGGGTGTGGCTCGATGGGGCTTGATGAAAATAGAGGGATAATAGGAAGATTAAAAGGACTAGCTTTTGACATTTAATCTATTACTTTAACACTTTTCTTTTTGGTTCGGTTGGCAAGTACTGCACTGTCAGGGCATTACTATGATGAAAACGATACTTTGCTAAAAGGACCCAACGCAAATATACTCTTTGAACTCATTCATTGCATCAAAATTCCATTTCATCAAAAGTAATTCAAATCAAAACGTATCATTGAAAATCAGTAAAATTTTGCTGGTCGAAATATGTCCCAATAGTTGTTGTTGAATCCTCTAAAATTTGCACTGATGTAAAGAGGAAGTAACTGTAAACACCTAATCTTGATACCTTAATACAAAAGGGCTTTCAAAAGTTTCAAAATTATTCACATAGGGCATTACACGAGTTATAAATAGCTTGTGGTATGCAGTCTAGACTTTTTCTTCATGGCCTAATCGTGATATTTTCAATACAAGTTAATGTTTGAAAGAATCAAAGGTAATGAGATGAGACTGCACGATAATGCAAATAAATGCGCTCGAATAATGCAAACAAAATAGGCCAACAAGATAACTGAATACACCAGGCAACTATAAGGATATTATCCAGGCCTATCTGCATTTACTTTAATTCCGTCTCATAACACAATTAGAAGCATCCCTGATTGACAAGCAATAACAAAATTGACATTTCAAGAGGGCACAGATCTGAGTCAGTGTAGTTTTATGCAGAAGCCTACCTTACCTTTCCACTTTGCTGTTGGTAGATTAGGATTAGGGGTCAAATGAGAGAATGATTATGAAACAGTAATACGGACATTGCAATAGTTTTTTAATTAAGTCATGTTTACAGTTTTCGATGCAGCTCCATCACTCCAACCGCTCCGCTCCGACGTCCATTAACTGTTTATATCGATCTCATAACGAGACTATTTTGAACCAACTTTGAGGCTGTACGCTGCATATTTCTCAGCGTACAGAACCATTGTTTTAGCTGATTAACGGCAAATATTATTCATGGAAAGGAGCATTTTGATTGGTTAAAGTACCGTCTAGGGTATTCACTGCGTATTCATGACCGATCTCCATTCAACATGAAGTAGCTCAATCTTCAAAAATCTCCCAGCCTCTCTATGCGTCGCAGTGTTGTTTCCATGAATTTCGTGATATTTTGTACTTGTACAAAATGTAGAATATCGAAGGTAATGAATTCAACCAGAATCAATTGCCCCAAAACATTTTTTAGTTATTACAAATATACGTCGTATCAATATTTTTTCTGAGAAATCTCAGGGTATTCACTGAATACCTTGAATACCCGGACGCTACGCCACTGTTTTCGAGCCCTAAAGTTAACTTATTGCTTTGAAGCTGAGCATACGAAAAAACCAACGCAGATCAAAATCCAAAGTATGTTATCTTTTCAAAAGAAAAATCAAAAAAATAATTTTTTTTTAAAAACCTCGATTGTTTGTTACAAAAAAAACGTTTGTTACAACGATCTATAATAAAATCATTTCTACACAGTCGATATAAGTTACAAAGTCTCTAAGTGGAACTCTGTACTCATCAGTGTCTCTTTAAAAAATGGAAATTTTATTGTTCCATAATTTTTCTTGATCCTAGTACTACAGGTTCTTAAATTGTCGGCCATCCTAATGCTAGTTTTTTTATAAACCGGTTTCTTATAAATAAATGAAAAACGTGTATGCAATCGTTACTTTAGTTAGTTAGCGATTGCATGCGCTCTGGATAACAGTCGAAGTCAAAATCACTCTTGAATTTTCACTTGCATTCTGTGCTCCATTCTTCTACACTCTGGATTGCTATTTTGGTATCCACCATTCTGGAATAATATATTCAGTTCTTTCTAATTCCAAAAATAATCAAGAATATTACTATTATACAGTTAAATGGAACTTTGGGTACCTTAACTTTGTTTATATCCACAAGTTAGTATTCTGAGTACATCTCTTCGTATCAAAGAGTTGAATATGCAGGATATCAACGGATTGAAGAGTGAATTTGCCATTGCAAAAGTCCATGCCCAGCAGATGGTATAATGAAAGACGTCACTTTCGTATTCAATCAGTTCTAGTATGGATGTTGCGAAATAAAAAGAGTAGCAAACGAAGAATGAAATGATTATGAAGCCACCAATTAGTAGAAGATTTCTCTCCTTTTGAGTAACATGCTGCTGCCCAAATCTCGCTGCTTCTGTCTGTATCTGTCGACGGACTCCCCAAGAACGTAGAAATATCTTTGTATAGCAATAAACGATGATTACGGACGTGTATATTAAGACAATAGCCTTAATCATATTAATTAGTTTGGCATCTTTAATTAATCGATAGGAAGTCACTAGAGCTATTGAATAGAGCCATTCACAACATACGATAAAATAAGTTAGTTTTGGTGTAAATCTTGTGCTATGCATGAAGGGTTTGAAGACGTATATATATCTTTCGATTGCTATTGCTACTATTGCCTGTAAAGACACGTGTCCAAGTATACTCCCCAAGATCAGACTTATATACGTAATATTGCAAGAGTCTATTTGAAGAGCAACATAGAGGAATCTGAAAAAAATTGTCGGCATGCCAAATATACCTGCACTAAAGTCGGTAAGTGCCAAATTTAGCACCATTATCTGACATGGCTGCTTTTTGTCGTTTGACTTGAGAATTGCGATGATAAGTGCAAAGTTCAGCAAAGAGGTTGGTATTGCCAGGACAATGTTAAAAATTGCACAGGTGTAATTGCTTGCTTTGAGAGATGTTATATTTTGTACTGCCAAACTGCAACCACAGCAATAGGAAACCATTTTAGGAAACGATGCTTTTACGCATTAGCTTAGTCCTTCTAATGAGAGAATCTTTGCATTTGTTGGGGTTTTGAAGACGCTTTACAAATGGATTGTTTGTTGAGCGGCAACGCGAGGGCAAAGAATTTTACTAACTCAGTGTTGCTAAAGCAAGTAAACCTTCAACGCGTTTCACTCTTTTTACTAAATGTATTTAAAGTGGCTTTGAAATGCAAATAAAATGAAGGTCTTTAGAGTTTTTTATAATGGAAGCAGTTTAAATAAAGAATTCATATCAGGACATGATGAATTAAGAAGCATTAAGCACCTGTAGAAGCAACCAGGCACATCATTACTAATTTAAAAGATTGTTGGTTAAAAGGCAAATGTTGTGTAATTGTTATGAGTTAAAGTTGTCCTTGTAAATATTTCATACTCTTCTTTTATTTTGATATATGCACAAATTGCGGGTTAAAATTAATTCCTGATGAAAAAAAGAAAATGTCCCTAATTGAAGAATTATTTATGTGTGCTATTTTTGTGCAGTTCAAAATCGTGAAAGGATATAATTATTTACAGTTTTGAAATTTGATGCAAGCGAAAAATATTTTGCTGTCCTTTACCTTGTCAGTAATAATAGTTCTATTTTAAGCAAAAATCTCTTGTAGTAGAATGGAATCGTCGAAATGGGTACTCTAAGGTCCTTAATAGAAGGGGGGACGCTTATTAATTATTCGATTTCTTTCTGACCCCACAGGAGCTTATTTGGACCCCCTGCCTATTAATTTTTAGATGCAATCATTCATTTCCCTTTTTTCATTTGTCCTTTGTTCAGGTGTGAAATTTCTGTAAAGTTTCTCTTAAATGAAGAGGTTGCATTGTACAAAAGCTTTAACATAGAAAAGTAGTATAACATCCGAAAAAAATTACAAGGCCTGGCTGATGTACACAATGATAATTAGCCTACTCAATTTCCCAACTGTCAAGACCCCCATTTCTATTAAGGACCTTAGAGTACTTTAAAAGGGATCTTGTTATCTTAATCTGGTTTCTTTATCAAGACCTTTTGAATAAATTCTTTCTCACTGCCCCCAATAACATTTTTTTAGCAGTCAATGTAAAATTCAATGTTTGCCAGCTGCTAGGAACTTCTTCAAGAAAGAGGAAGTTGGCTCTATCCATTTCATCTTTTCAAGGCATTAAACATATTGCTGGAAGGAAAAGTATGTGCGAAAAGACCAAAGGGACGTCCCCGTAAATCGTGGATGAAGAACATCATGGAATGGACAAAGTTAAACTTTGAGCAGTGCATAAGAGGAGCTGAAGATCGTGACTACTGGAGAGGAGTAACGACGAAACTTCTTAATTGAAACAGACTCCGAATGATGATGAAACATATCTGGTTTACTGATATAAACATAAAGCTACTACAGTAGCTAATTCTGTTCACGAAGCATATCTGCTCCATGAGTTAATGATACCAAACTATAATTGCTATGAAAAGGTCCTCTATTGTTGCGAAAATAAAAAGAAACTTGCCGCTGATTTTTCTGCACTTTTTATAAGGTATCATTAGATTTTTCCAGTCAGCAAAGTGGTTGTTGACAGAACAATTGTTATTGCATTAGGGTTGAAAGTTTAGAAAACAGGCAAAGATTTTAGGAAAAAACATTTCCATTGCTGATGTAAATAAAACAAATCACGTTACTGATAGGAAGGTAAACAGAAAATGTTTGAAACCTTCCCTTGATGATTACATCGATAACATTAAAGAGCCTAACATCATTCGTAATTTGAATTTTGAAGCTAGTAGCTACGATGATGTATGTGTAAAAGCCCCTTCGCATTCACGAATTCTGGTTGAGTTAATTGTTTATTTGTAGATACCAATGTAATATCTCTATTATTGCATGGCATTTCATTAACTTTTAACTGAAATAGAACGATTGCTATTTGAAGAAATAAAAATCTGCTTACTCTGACTTTGTCTCAAATTATCTTTACCAGGAGAAGGAGCATTGGCACCGGAAACCATGGGCGAGATAACCATTAGCAGTACAGTTTAGCATCGGCATAAGAAAGTTTCTCTAATACACAGATGAGTCAGTGATTAGACAAGGTGATTTGCAATTATCTACCTTGGAAATAAGTTACTTTCGTTTAAATGAGCATTTTCTTCATTTAACACTAGAATTTTTTTTGTTCACCAATGGGATTTAAGAAGTTTCTTTTCTTTTCGTCATTGAGAGTGCCTTTATCAAAATTTTTCCTGCAGTATTGCGCTAGGGCGGCTTTTTTGTCTTTTAGCTTTTTAAGGCTATATGAAAAAACTCAGTTTTCAGCAGCATATTTCGCAATTTTGCACAACATTTATGAACTTAGGCAAATGAGCAAATGAGTAAAAAGTTGAAAAAGCAAACGAGTAAACTAAAAAATTACATAATTTTATATAAAAATGATAAAGCAATAAACAAAGGCAAATAGAGATAAATCAAGATACATAAGATTTTTAAGGGAAACCCTTTAGGCTGTGGAGCCACGCTTTTTCAATTTTTTGGAAAGAAGTTAATATGGAGCGGGCACTTGGCTCTCCTAAAGAAAGTATGCAATCAATCATGTTTTTTTCTTGAATTTGCTTTCCATTACTCAGATTAGCAGCTTCAGGGAAAAATTTTATTGCGTGACTGATTATTTCTGACAAAACAAATTTCCATTTTTTTCTGGATAAAAAATCTTTTCATCATGAATTGTCTCTTGAAGAGAGAGTTTCAACTTTTAGTATACTGTTATGTTAAGGTTGATTCAAACGCCTAGAAGTGTCATTCAAGCAATTAGCCGCATGATCATGCCCAAATTGCAGAGTATTTCCTGAGTAAGGCAACCAAAGAGCTTTTTTATTGATGATCTGGCCAAACTTAGCTGATGTAGAACAAAATCGATAGGAGAGATTTTAGAAGACCAATTATCACACTCCACAGCATGCAAAGTATGTGATACTAGCCTTGTATTTGTAATGCTGGCCCTAGCTGGGTTTTGGTGCCATGTCAGTATGTGTTAATTTATAACTTTGATTTGCTGTCCTGTAACTATGTTGTCTAGCTGTGTCTGTACAGTTTGTGTATGCTATGTTCATTGATGAAACCAAAATTACATGTTATATCCAACTTTTATGTAAATTGTATTCTGTCGGTAATTGAGTTTGATGCACATCAGAGCTACACGATAACTTGCAGTATTTCTTGGCCTAAGTCTTCGGAACCCGAACACGCCACATATTACTACGTCTTTGGACGGGCTTCGCTTTTTTTTTAGATTGATAGTCTTGTCCAATCTCGTCGAAAATCATGAGAAGCAGTATATAACCAGTTATCATTTTATGCATATCTATGCATATCATTCGATTCTTTCACGATAATAATGAGGGAAAGCCAACTAATCTGTAGGAGTTTTATATATTCTAAGCATAAAATGACATCTGCTTCCAAAGAATATCAATTTGATTTCAACTTGGTTTCAAGCCTATTCCAATTAATTGGTATTAAAAAAGTAATAAAAAACCATATTTCTTAAAACATACGACCCAGATTCATATGATCTTGAATTTGTGCTATCTTGAACGAAGAAATCTTTATCTCTGCGGTCCTTGACCCTGCGATCTTTAACCTTGCGACCTTTAACCCTGAGATCTTTAACTCTGCGACCTTTAACAATGCGATCTCTAACCCTGCGATTTTTAACCCTATGATACTGTATTGAGAAACTACAAGAAATCAGTAAAACTATCTAGTTTCTTGGAGCATGATAAACCAGCATCACTTTGTCACCCGACAAGATCAGCCATGCTTGATACGAGAAAACAACGAGAA
Organism: Rhopilema esculentum; assembly: GCF_013076305.1. The sequence goes on along the minus strand of NW_027020025.1, from coordinate 6,055,617 downwards.
AACAACGAGAAAACAACGAGAAAACAACGAGAAAACAACGAGAAAACAACAAAAACACAGTTTAATTACAGCAACAACAAGTTAAGAATTATTGAAAGGCTTACTTGCTTCAAGTTTAAAACAAAAATGGTAAAATAAGTCTGTTTTTCTGTCAAGCAGTATGTCGAATAAGAAAAGTTCGCCAATCAGAACTTTTCATATGGTTTTGATGACGCAACTTATATCATTCAAATTTTCTTGTGATGCTTCGGGGGCTGACCTGAATATGACATGGCCATTTTGATTTCTTTTCTTACAGCAGCAGCAATAACAACAACAAGCAATGTAAGAAAAAATACTGACCAATACCAAGCAAAACCCACCGTAGGCTGCGGCTTTTATACCTGTCGATTGGTCGTTTAACCAAGCAAAGAATCCTAAAAAGCAATCGGCGAGGAAAAGGTAAAAACATATAAAACGGATAAAACGGAGAAGATTGCATGAAAACGGGTGAAGAAGTCAAAAGAAAAATCCCTTTCAGAAATAAATAAAATAATAAAAGAAAATAAAAAAATAAATAAACACAGTGAACATAGGTAATAGAAAGCTAAAATTGAATACTCAGCAAGAATTTGTACCTACCGCACTTCATACTTTTCCTCAACAGTCCCAGATCTTTATCTATAATTGTAAATGTTTTCAAAACTCTACCGAACAATTTCAAGGCTATAGAGACCTAAAAAGAAAACAAAAATGAGAACGATGAAGCAAAAAAGAAAACCCAGTTATCAGAAGGCAAACGTTTACTGCATAAAATAATTAATGAGCAGCTGTCATTAGCATTGGTGGTGTCAGGGATGGTATGGGTGGTTGGGGGTAAAGCATCCCTCCCCCAATTTTGTCAAAGTATAACCTCATTAATTCTTCTAAAAAGCCATAAAAGTTTTGTAAGACCTGTTTTTTATGCTGTTACAAACTGAAAAGGGCAACTCTCTGCTTTTACTTCTGGGAATCAGCAGTTTACTAACATGTATGATATTGTTTCAACCAAAAATTTAGACCTTAAGTTTGTCACCGTCTTCTCTCTTGTATTCCTGCTGCGGGTTTATTGATTCAACCTCTTAATTTTCATGTGGGATCATTAAAAAAGCGGAATGATCAGAGAAGCGCGATTATCAGAATTTTCAACGTCCTTTCAAAAAGGCGGGCTTTGATTTCCAATATGTTCTTTTATGTTTTGGCGCTGATGTTTGACGAAAGTTGATTGGGAAAACGACGTTGATTAGCTAAAACATTATTCCACTTGCTGTCATCAAATAACAACGACAAGACTACGCGGAATGTTCGAAAATCAGTCAAATCTCCAAACACATTTGCAATCCATGGATTTCTTTCTTTAACCAAACCCGTTTGCGGGATTGTAGGAGAGGCGGGATTAACTTTCGAAAGTATAGAAAAGGTGGGATTATTAGAGAGGCGGGAAAAGTAGAGAGCGCGGGAATACAAGAGAAGAACACGGGGTATAAGGGAACTCAAGAGACTAAGAGTGATTTTCACTTTTGAGAAGTTACAGGATACATTTCATTGTCTTTATGAAAGCCCCTCAGGTTGTCTTAATGCATAACAAAAATGGTTGTTATGCCATTGAGTATCATTATGACAAAGTTTGCAAGATGCTGTATGATCATACCTTCAAATTAAAATGCTTGGTTTCGTCACGGTAAGACTCCAGTTTTAAGTAGACAGATCCAAGTGGACCTAGGCCGAGGCCCGGAATTGGAATCTCCTGGTCTGAATCGAAAGTATGCGAATAGTACACTCCAAGAGAAGGAACGCTGATGCTGACAGTGACAGCTATTTCATCTTGACAAATATTCATCTCAAATTTTAGAACAATCTCGTGACCCTCAACTATTTTATTGCATCTCAGTGAATCGCAATAATCATCTTCGAAAGTACAGCCCCGGATGTATGGGCAACCTGTGTGAAAGTAGTCAGGAAAACAGATAAAAAGCTATTGGCATAAAAAGACTACTGTTCACAATAAGCAAAAAAATATTTTGAAGTGATTTTAAGTAGATCAGTGAATAATTCTTGGGGAAACAGAATGGGTGATATACTTAACACTGCAAGGTCTAACATGATTTTTTTTCTAAAATTGAAACCCTTTACTAGTAAATCAGAAAACAGGTAAAAATCACCCATGTTTCATCTCAAAAGCAGAATTTTATCTGACCATACCGTAGAAATTGCAGGATACGACACAATAAGAAACTGCTAGTAAACTTAAGGGCTTCACTAACTTATTACTATCTTGCAGAAAGGAATTCAACTGTAAGACATCAAAATTGATTGCTCTTTGCGCATATTTTGACAAAAATTATAAGAAGAACGCATTGGAAAATAATTCAGAGCGAGGCAAAAGCAAAGTCCTGTGTTTGGATGGTTGGATGTAAAGAATTTTTAAGACGAGATTTGATTGCTCTTTTGTATTGAAAAATTTGCGTAGGTAGGGTGTAGCTGAAGGCAAATTTTTGCCTTACTTGAATCAAACAGTTTTATGCGAAACAAGGCAAAACGAAACAAAACGAAACAAAACGAAACAAAACGAAACAAAACGAAACAAAACGAAACAAAACGAAACAAAACGAAGCAAAACAAAACGAAACAAAACGAAACAAAACGAAACAAAACAAAACAAAACGAAACAAAACGAAACAAAACATGGGCGGCACAAGAGGGGCTTCAGCCATCAACTTTTTAGCAAAAAGTGTTTTTAAGAAAATAAAAGGAATAAAAGAAAAGGAATAGAAGAAAAAAATAGTGCGATAAATCCTTTTATTGCTTCCAAGGAATAAACCGAGATCAATGGGGCCTTGTGAAATAATGAATTCCATTTTGAGACTGGAAGCAATTAAACCTACTAAAAGCATGCCTTAAAAATAGTAAAATGTTTTACACGATAACAAGAATTGACTGTAAGAAATATTCTGAAATATATTTTGAGCTTATCTAAACAGCGTGGTCGCAAAAATTTTCTGCTCGCTCCGACAGCCTCTCGGCGACCCTTCCAATGTACCGCTAGCATAACGATTGCCTTATTAAATCAAAGGCATAAAATATCGTGAAGCATTTTAGTGCGTTTTTCAAAAGTTGGTTTTCTGTTCTAATAAAGCTATCAACTCGAGGGCTCCCTCCCCCTACTTTGAATTTCGTGGCGCCGCCCCTGCAAAACGAAACAAGACGGAGCAAAACGGAACAAAACGGAAGAAAACGGAACAAAACGGAACAAAACGGAACAAAACGGAACAAAACGGAACAAAACGGAACAACAAAACGGAACAACAAAACGGAACAATACGGAACAAAACGGAACAAAACGGAACAATACGCAACAATACGGAACAAAACGGAACAAAACGGAACAAAACGGAACAAGTGTCTGTTTAAATGAACATACAAGGTGTTCATTAAAACAGACACTTTCATAGAAAATTCAGTTCCTTCAAAGGAAACCCTTAGCCATTCACTCTTTGAATCTGTCAGGATGGAATTTAAAAGTTTTGATATCTGACAAAACGAATGGAACGGATTGAGTAACTCAAAAATATTAGCAGGATCGAAATAAAGTATGAGTTTAATGTCGGTTGGCATTGATTTTGGAGGTCTTTCAGGAAAAACTTGCCTTTCTGCGAGGAAATTTTAAAATTATTCGATTTATATGACAAAATAACAAATAAATAAAAGATCGGATTCACCAACGATCATGCGTATTGGCATTTGTCAGTGAAAGGCTTTTGAACTGCAACCAACATACACAAGGCATTTTCAAGAAATTCAAAAAAAAAATTCTGGAAAAGAAAGATGTTCCGGGTGACTCGTTTGATGATGCATGGAATTTCTCAGGAATTTATAGTGGTTCACAAGCTGAAACCCCAAAGACCATATGCTTTGCAAATTTTTTAAACCTCGTTATGAAAAGGATCACAGTCAATCAAACACTAAGAAATCTAGAAAATAGAATTATATAAAGACCTGAGAAATCTTTCTTCACAAAAGAAATCATCTCATCCTTATCGAACATGTAATTTTCAATTTCTCCACTCGGTTTTCGATTTCATTAAGACCTTTAGATTTTTGTTCTTTATTAAAGATCTTTAAAGATCTTTCTATATTCTACTACAACACTTTGGCATAAAAGATAACACTGCTTAAAAATGTGCATTTCCCAACGACCTGGGAGCATCAAAATTTGAAGCGTTTCCGCCCTCCAGCGGCAACAATAGAACTTCAGGTAGTCACTTCATGGTGCGATTGTCCTTATGTGTAGCTCAGAAGGTCTGATATAGGTGTCATATATATGGAGAGAGCTGCAGATTCAGCTGTTTCTCCCGGAAACACCCCTCTGGAGATAAATGAAAATGTAGATAAGAAGTCTCAAAAGATTGGGGAAACCCATTGGTGGTAAAAATATGTTGTTTCTGGTACTTTTTACTAGTACTTTCTGGTACTTTCTGGTAGAATTTGAACCAGAAGCAGCTACGATACGTTAGTTCTAAGGAAAAATTGAGAAAATTTTAATCAATTCTCCTGTGTGTATTTATCTGCTTTAGTATACTTCCAGCAGCTCACATTAATCTTTAAGTATAAATAGACATGCCTGCTTGCAATATAGGAGCAAACCTCGGTGACTGCCTTTAGCAATGCAAGGGAACATTTTGAAAGCGTTCAAATAAAATCAAAAGAATTTACAGAAGATCAGACCGTCAGAGGACACGGGGCATAGACAGAGGTGTAACCTATAACCTTAAGAAAGAAAACAAAGCTCTTCACGATAAGAACTTAGGGAAGTTTGAAAGGGCCATAGCATGAAATGATATGCAATAGAAAAACACAAAGTAGCTTTGGGTGTAGCAATAAGTGAAAGTGAAAAAAGAGAGACCTTTCATGATCCTGCCTTGTTCGAGCCAAGGAACCTATAAGGCGAAATCTAAAAGAAAGCCCATTGCTTCTTTGCAAGATCACAAAAATAGCACATTTTTAACAAGAGAAGACCAGCCATAATTCAGCAGCGCCTACGACAGCATTTGAGGGTAAAGATACAGGATATCATTCTACAATTTCTTGAGGAAATGTGGATGCTAATACTGATGATGACGACGATGTTTATAATGATGGCCAGCATGATTGTGATTATGCTACGGTAGCAAAACGATTATGCAGCTAGAAATGGCAACCATGAAATCGGCAATGAGCAAGTTGAAGAAACGCAGGCACAAATAAGAGGACGATGTAAATGAACATAATGTAAAAAAGATTTGCCGTGATGAAAATGGGTCGGTATGAAATGCTTTGCTCAAGATATTTAAGTCCGAGTTTCTTGTACGTTTATGGCTCTGCATGCGCTTGAAGAGCGACTTTTGACCAGCAAGCTTGTAGACGTTGGTTTGTTTGTGCTTTGAGCTGACATGGGCCTTCCCATCAATAAGACTTGTCCTCTTAGAGGTAGATGGCAGGGGGTCTAGCTTTTCCATTAGGCCATCTAACATCTTCTTTAATTTCTTGACATTCAATTTCTTTCTCTCGTAAAATGAAGTGTCTTTTACATTCAATCGATTTTTTCCAGTCGTTCTCTATTCATTCCCTTACCTCTTTTTTGTCTTTTGATCACTTTCTGAAACGGTTCCAACCAAAGACCGAGATACAACTTTTTGTTTGGGGGGGGGGGGCAGCCCTGATAAACAAGTGTAAAAAAACCATATCTTACAAAATAAAAGTGTTTTACTTTAACTTTTACTCAAGTGTTTTTTGGGGGGGGGGCAAGGCCCCCGACTCCCCCCCTGGTATCTCGGTCCTTGGTTCAAACTTTGCCAGAGATGAAATAAGTTAAAATTCTGTGAAACATGACTAAAAAACCTTTGTTTTTGACAGGAACAACACTGTGGATTTCTATCTTTCTTTCTTCTCCAAGATGAAATGTCCTTCTTTTAAAGTCGAAAATTTGCCAAACCCTCCCATAGTAGCTTTACCCAATCCATACCAACTTTCTTGAGCATCGTCATGATGATTGGAGCTTTTTCATGTCAATAGAATTGACGACTACGTCATAATGACATTAGCAATTTTTTATGACGTTTTCAATGACAAACCTTGTCCTTGGCGTATCGTAAGTTTTGCACCAAGATATTCGACAACAAGTACAACGTATAAGAAAATATGACCAGTTTTTTGAAGAAAAAAGGTTTTTGTAAATATTAATTGAGAATAGCCTAATATAGTCAAATCCTAAAAACATACTAATTGCACCAGAACCAAGATAGCGGGGAAGGGGGGCTTTGCAGTTTGGATGTCAAGACTTTATCAGCCCCCCCCCAAAAAATAGTCGTATCTCGTTCTTTGAATTGCACAAGGACAACAAGTTTGGCTATCATTGACAATTTTTCTAAAATAGATTTGAGATAATTTTAAACAAATGTAGATATGGTTTGTTACCCCCGCTGAAAGTTGAGAAAGTTTCATAGAAAAATTTTTTTGGGACTAAAAATAGGACATTTAATGCCTAGAAGTATTCTTTGTATAATTTGTTTATACATGTATATTTATATATATTTTGGGAATAAAGGGTTTGTAAAAAGAAACGAACTTTTAGTACGATTAGAAGATTGAGAAACTACTTTCGCAGCTCAAAGACTGTGGACTAATTCGGGACAAATGTAAAGCTCCATGTCTGGGGACTAATTAGGTGATTGCATGTTGTCAATAAACAAAAGCACAAAGTTGATAGAATTAATCTTAGTAAAAGGTGACTAAAAGTTGGATTTTGCAAATTCGCCTTGGAAAAATCTAATAACATTTCACAGGAACATTCTGGATCCTTTTCCTGACCACCAAATCTGAGAAATTTGTCCTAGTCTGAAAAAATCTATCCAACTATGCTGTATAAGCTAAATCATATAACAACGACAACAGAAAATTTATTCATAAAGCTTTCAGCTTGTAGAAATACCTAATTTTAAGGTGTTGACAAGATCTAAGGGTAAATTATTTTAAACAAATGCAGGAAAACGACTGTAAGAAATAATTCTTGAAGCATTATAAGCCAAAATTTTCTGCTCGCTATGTTCGCTTGAGGCCAAGTTTTAGAGTTTACACGCAGGTCCTCAAAAATCTCTTGTCTGCTTTGAACATTAGCCAGGATTAAAGAATCTAACAGACAATAAAGAATAACATCAAAACGGCTTGCGAATTATATTCTGCCAAACAATATTTATTTTGAAATGTATTTCCCATTGAAGAAGACAATTAAACTGTTAGAAAAATGAAAGGATAAATAATGGATAAAAACGGATAATCTTAAATTTTAACTATTTGTTCATCATTTATTGATTAATTTGAAGAAGACGAAATATGCTGACACTTTAAATGACTTGCTTTTCTTGTGTCTCTTTGAAAAAAATGGCTTTTTCACATTCATAGTGAAAATGAAGGGCGTGGTCAGCAAACTTTTCTTAAAGGGTCCCGCCTAGAAACATATTTTTATCAAAATATGCAGCGATACATTTTCCTTAAAATTTGGCTTCCTTGTGTATATCCATTTGTAATCCTTCCTTGTGGATATCCATTTGGCTTTCTTGTGGATATCCATGGTTTCATTTGTAAAAAATTGCTTCAATGTGTGCATTTACCAGCGAAATAGAAGCATCAAAATCCAAACTTTTCCTTTTCAAAGGACGTTGTTGGTAGTCTCATTTTTAAGCACAGGCTTTCACGAATCTTCACCAAATTTTCATCAGAAAGAATAAATGAAATTAAATTGTTAGCAAAATTTTTGTAACAGCGACCCGTCAGACCCGTCCATTGTTTAACAGTATTCTCTGAAATTAACGGACACTCTAAAGGCGGACACTTCGATTAGTGGACAAAATTTTTCCCCGATCGTTTTCTGGTCAAAGTCTCATAAAAAACTTTCTAAAAAGCGGACACTTAATTAGCAGACACTCAAATTAACAGACAAATATTTTTTGCATAAAATAGTCAATTTGGCTTTTGTTCTTTCCAATTAGCGAACAATACAAAAAAGTTTGGAGCCAGCAAACAAAAAACTGAGACGAATGAATATTTGTTCAAATATTTATTTCAAACACTTTGACACTTGACAATCTAGTTGGCTTTTTACAGCTTCGAGCTTCTTTACAGCCCAATTTACTAACTTTTCTTGTCAATAAAAGTGGTAAATTACTGGAATCTCCAGACCATGTTACGTTCAATTTAGTTTTTTTCTTTTTCTAGTGTCTAAGTTCAACCCGATAGCCACTTACTACCCAATACACCTTTTAAATACAAAACTCATGTCAATTTTTCAAATTTGGGACTTACATTGCAAAACTTTCTTAAAGGCGGACACTTCCAATTAGCGGACACCTTGCTCTTGCCCCGACCCGACGGTGTCCGCTAATTGGAGAGAATGCTGTATCCAATTTTTAAAATGATTGAGATTTAGCGTGCAAGAAAGCCTGTGTTGGCGTTGTTAGCGTATTCCATACGCAACCGTATTCAAAAGTATCCGTATCTATTTGCGTTTTCAAATGACTCCCTTTTCATAAAGGAGCAATGTGAAGCAAGGCAAACATTGCTAGTTTTGAGTTTGACTCCGTTTTCATATGGAAACGGATCTGTGTTAACGGCCTAAGTCGGTCGGGATATGAGGAATAGAGAAGCGAAGTGCAAGATCATCAAAAGTGCTATTTTGCAACATGATTTGTCTCCATGCAAGCGTAACGACAGCAAATAAATCTTGCACTTAGCGGCAGAAAAACTTTGCGCTCTGGCCATTTTAGTTACAGTTTATTGTAAATCATACCTTCGACACTGGACAACATTCCAATGAAAAGAAAGAATATTGCCAAAGATCCTTTGATGGTTGCCATATTGTCGATAAAAGGTTAGGAATTTCAACTTAATCCAAACTTTGATAAACGCGGCGAGGTGTGCTAGCTAGAAGTCTGTCAAACTTTTGGCATAGAGACTATGGGCGCACACACACGGACAAAAAACGGGGGACGCCTCATTGACGAAAAAATCCTCCTCAAGAGATCAAGGCAACCGTTAGTCTAATTAAATACCAATATATGACCAATTTATTTGCGGTACAGAATTTGAAAATGGCTTTAAAAAAAGCAAACATTTTACAACATACTAAAAGCTTTTTCGTCTGACACTCCTCAGAGCAAAACACGTCAGAATAAGGGTGCGAAAAAACACGATGAAAAATAGGACAACGGCTATCCAGAAGACGTCATTTTATCTTACAGTATACTAAGGGGAAGATCGCAAGTTTCTTGGCTGTTCAAAAGTTTGGTCCGCCAAAGTGCCCAGTTTATTTGAAACTACCATGGATTGGTAACACTTCCTTGTGATTCGAGAGTCAATTTAGGCTAGCCATAACTAAATGTTTCTTTGCTATCAATCCTCGGATTGTTTACAGCACTAGGAGAGCCCTTCCATCCATTCAAAAGGATTGCGTTCCTACCAACCAAAAAGTTCCGTCATTTATGAATTTACGTGCCAGTGTGATTCTGGCTACGTAGGACGCACAACCCAAAGATTGGGTGATATGATAAAACAGCATGTTCCTTCCAACATAAGAAACAAAACTGCTCCTCAAAGAGAACAGCCTTCTCGATCTTGTAGGTCTAGAAACACTGTAAAGTGATTCTTCCATCGGTCAACATCTTTTAGACAACCCAGATTGTGCAAAACTCTATAATGACGACATTTTTCGGATAATTGGCAGAGCCCGGTCGTCCTTCCATCTAGCAGTCTTGGAATCGATCTACATACAAACGAAAAAGCCGCCATTGTGTAGACAGAAGGAGTTTATTTTCTCTCTTGGACTTAAGTGGTAATTTTTATATAGGCACGCAGCACTGATTGGTCAACTATACCGGTCTTGTTCTTGCGCTTTTCTGATTGTGTTTCCTATTTCGATTCACAACTGGGTATATATTTTTCATCGTGTTCTTTCGGACCCTTATTCTGACGTTTTATGCTCTGAGGAGTGTCAGACGAAAAAGCTTCTAGTATGTGGTAAAATTTTTCAAAGCCATTTTAAATACTAAAACCTACATAAACAAGCGAATTTGCCAACAAATGAGAAAATTTACCGACAAGTGTTAAAAAAGTTTGTTAAGCGACAATTAAGCTATTACCCCTTATGCATTTGCTTTTTAATTACACTCATCTTTTTTAAAAGAAACAAAGGTCGATGTTGAGTACTCCAGTTTCTTAATGTTCTGGAAATTTCAATACTCACTGTTTCTTAAGAGTTTGTTAATTATGATGTCATGAATGATGTTATGAAATGTTTGTGACATTTTTTTTACGTCAAGAGATTCGCTTCCGTTCTGACGCTGTATTTAGACGTAGGAAGTATATTTTGATCCCTTGTGTCTTAATTTCTAGGCCATTATAGGGCAATCATGTTTTTGGATTTTGCAAAATTTCGTTGTTCTCAGTTTTATCACGATTTAATAGTTTCCTAATTTTTTTCTTCGAGTACTGAAGTTTGTTAATTTTTTCTGGCTGTTTAGTACTCGTTTCTTATAAGCAAGTTTCTTATAAAAATGAGTGTACTGTGTTTTCCCGTCGACGTTGCATTCGGTGTTACATCCCTCATGTCCCCCGTAGCAACGGTCCTGTATTCAAGAAATTATCAATATTCTAGAGGTTTCTGTAAACATGTTGAGATCTTCATTTACTTCATACCAAATGGTTATTGCATTTTATATTTTTTATTATTCTATGATTCAGCCTCCCCCGTTCCTCACCCCCGTTATATAGGAAAGAATTTCCAGTTATTCACACAATAGAAATAATCTGCGGCTGGCTCGATTATCAAATCACTTCTCTGAAATGAATCACAGGTTGCCCAAACAACTGTTAAAAAAAGTCCACCAGTGATAATAGGGAACCAGAGGCGGCTTTTCCTACAGTTCTCGCGTAGTCAAGTTCCCAGGTTTATGCATATACATTTACAAATATGACATTTCTCGGAAAATTGAATCTCTTATTTATTATTAAACAGTCAAATACCAAAGCAAGAAGCATAGGGAAGCGCACACTATGTTCGGAACATCTTTGTTTTTTTTCTTTTTGATGAAATAAATTATATAAACAAAATAATAAGGGTTACATACTAATTCCAATTGCAAATTCAGAGGCAAATTCAATAAGAAAAATCGATGGGAAAAATCTGTAAGAAACAGAGATATAGGATAATCGATGGGAAAAATCTGTAAGAAACAGAGATAGGATAATTTAACGCGAGATAGGATAATAGGTAAGAACGTAGAGGCGATCGATGGGAAAAATCAGTAAGAAACAGAGATAGGATAATTAAACGCCAGATAGGATAATAGGTAAGAACGTAGAGGCGATCGATGGGAAAAATCTGTAAGAAACAGAGATAGGATAATTAAACGCGAGATAGGATAATTAAACGCGAGATAGGATAATAAGTAAGAACGTAGAGGCGATCGATCATGTTTACCAAAAGCAGGTTGAGGCCAGGCTAAGAACAACAACATGAGTTTGCAACAGAAACGCAATAAATTTATTTTGAGTGTTAACCCCCCTACCCTTTTGATAAATAACGTAGTAACCATACAATCTTATATTATAAACATTTTGCCTAAAACAGTTTCTAAAAAAAGAAATATTACCAAACGCTCGATAGTGGCTAATTATCTAGATCTTACCTTTTTCCAGGAAATGGGCCTGCTAGGTGCACCAGCCCCAGTACTGCCTAGAAAATACCGATTTTTAAGGTCATTAACACCACTTGAAACATTTTCCCGACTGATGCATCTGCCCATAAGACGAAAAGGTCTTCGGAAAAGAATGATCTCCAGATTTGAAAAATAAACAAGCAGAAAAATAGCCGGGCGGGAGAGGACTTGTAAGATTGGACATTGCTGCAGCAGAAATTTCCATTTGCCGCATGCATAATAGGCCGAAGTGACCCTTGATTTACTACAAAAAAACTAAACGTTATAAACTAAAATGGTTAATTAAAATTGCTATATCTAAAATATCACTGCAAATGGCTACAAAAATTATAACAACTTAAATATACAACAGCAAACTGATAAGCTAAATGTTTTCAAAAAGTCTGGCAAATTTCACGCTTTTGGAATGCTCGCCTCACTGTTCTCGCAAGAATTTGAATCAAATCATTATCTTTTTGACTCATCATCCAAATAAATTTGCTTTCATGAATGAGATTTTGCTTTTTAAACAGGGATGCCCAGAAAACCTACAAATGTCCCAGATATCCTAGGTTAGCCTGCACGTATCAGAAAGCGAAAGAGAGGTTATAGGATAGCAACAAGGTGGGAGAGAGTTAACTCTGTTTAAAACTAGAACTCCAAACAACATTTAGAAGTCAACTTTGGTTGTTTAAGTTTATAGGAAGGGTGGAAGTCTTTGCCAAAACGCGTCATGCACTGAAAGCTATTAGGCTGCAATCAAGTTCTTGGTTTCCAGATGTAAATGATGTATAGATTTACCATTGTTATTATTGGAGAGCTTTTGATCAGACGACTCTATAATAGGTTTGCTGGATTTTTAACCACTAGAGATGCAAACTTTTATTCAATTCCCTTCTTGATGCATAAAGCAACCCACACAGTGAAGAATTTAACATGCATACCAACCTTGAACAATTCGTTTTTGTCAACGTTGATTGTTAAACTTATAGACTTGTCTCAATATGCTAAATTAAACATAAAGCATTGTAGATATTTATAAGGAAGACTGAATTTCATGACAAAAGATTGCATGCATCTGTTTTGGTGAAGAAGTTATCAATGATAGTTACTTTCTTTTTTGGTTGTTTTTGGTATTTAATTTTGTGTCGAAGAATTTATCAAAATAGAAAATTCTTGATGAAAATTTAGTTAGAACAATTAGCCTTTTTTCATTTTTGAGGATAAAACTTGATCACTGAAACCGAAACCCTCCTCTGAAGGACTGGAAAATAGATATTTTTGCAATATTTCGGGGGAAAATGAAGTGCCTTCAAAATTACATCACACCTTTGTAATATGTTCTTTAACTTGGCCAAGAAATTTCTAGGTAAACAAAGGAAACAAGACACTGTACAGCTGTCAACCTAATTTTTTTTCTGGAAAATCACAGTAAAATATTAACTTCTATCAACAAATCTGTTTATATGGGTAGCTTCAAGTATTAATCGCGTAGTAGAGTGGGGAGAGAGGAATCTACTGGAAAATGGCACTATAAGTAAAGGGAAAAAAACAATTATGAACTACTTGGATTCTTACCGTTAAAAAGAGCTATTGTACTTTTTATCTTATTTCCCACTAATTTTGCTTTACCCAGACCATAATTCCAAGCTCCAGGGACCACTCTTACTAGAAAAAAAAGCTTAGATTAAGCAATGATTTCCTTGAAGTTGATTAGAACACTGCTGAAAAAAATCTTCGAGAAAACAATCAAACTAAAAACAATCTTCTAGAAAATGATCTTCTAGAAAACAATCTTCTAACTAAGAAGATGTATGACAAGACATTCGTTGTACTTCGTGTTACTCCCCTTTCTCTAAAGCATTTTATTTTTCATATTCTTGAAACAAAGGGCGTACTGCTAGCAAACTTGAGAAGAAAATTTCTAGGAATTATTGGATACTTCTAGGAATGGTATGATTTTTCTAAGAACTTTTAAGACAAGTTAACTTCGTTTTGAAACTGAAAGAAGGAAATTATCTTCAAGTTAAAAAGGAAAACACTGTGCCATTAAGGATATATTTAAAGAAACCCTAAAATTCGTATGATAAAAAGCACATGGTATTAACGACTTGATGTTGCTGATGAGAAATAGTAGTGAAGGGATCTGGTATGGCTGTCAGACTTTATCGACCAATGTTCATGACTCTCCGTATAAAAGTAAAACACAAGACTCAGTTCTTTTTAAGCATAACAGCAGTTACTTGAAATAAATACTTCCTATTAAATTCATTGAAAAGTCAACTAGGAAAATGCAGCTAACAGCAGGGGCGGTGCTAAGATGGGTGGGGGGTGGGGGGGGGTTTGACGCCCTCAAAGAGTCATGAGTCGGCTCTCGACTCAACAGACTCTTCATTTTCAATACTTACTCGACAACCTTGATGACCGTCATAAATCAATAATCAATAATCAAAACGTCGTCTGGAAGGCTCGAAAGATACCCTCTAAAACCTGTTTTAAAACGAGCGATGGATTCTTTTTCTCGAATGTTGTTAGGGATATCATTCCAGTATTTGACACCAGAGAAATAAAAACCTCGCTTTGCATACTCTAACCTAACTTTGGGAATTTGCAGGTCTCCACGGTTTCTGGTTCTATACTCTGAAATCATGGATCTTTCAGTGAATTTATGGCAACGTTTTTCGGGACAGAGGTCATGCAAGATTCTATATGTCATGACTCCTTGGTCAAAGGAGATCGAGGAATTTACAGTGAGCCATTTGCAAGTTCATCCTTTCTTATACTTGGCATTCGCTATTAGCCTCTTTGCCCTTGTATGTAAACGTTGCAGTTGCAACAGTTTGGTGTTGGAGAGAGCACTCCAACAATGTTGCCATAGCCAAGATGGCTTTCAAAGAGAGTTTTGTAGACTTGATAAATTTTCCTTTGCTGAAGGATGTTGTTCAACTTTCTTAAGGAGTTCAAGCCCCCTTTCAGCTTGTTTTTGATAGTTTTGTACTGCTCTCTCCAATTAAGGCATTCGTCGATGTTGATTCCCAAGTATTTTGTTTTGTCAACCCTTTTGATAACTTCATTATCGAGGGCAAAGTCTGGCAAATCATTGCCTACTTTGTTTAGTTGTCGTCTATGGCCTATAACCATATATTCACTTTTGCTGTTGATCAAGCTAAGTTTGTTAATCCTCATCCAATTCGATATATTTTCCAGCTCGTTTTTCAGTTCTGTTAAGAGTTAATTCAGATTTTCTGACGCGATATTCACACATGTATCATCAGCTTACATATTTGAGATCGTACATTTTAGACAATTCTCAAAAACATTAACGCCTGGTATGAAGAGTAAGGGTCCCAAAAACGATCCCTGACGAATACCACACTTAATGCTGCTTTTGCTTTATCGAATATAAACAAAGAAATAAATGATAGTTGGTAGAATATTTTCCATTTGATCCTCTCCTTCTTGGCACGTTTATATTTTAACTGATAGTAGGCAAACTAAAGTCAGTGAGAACTAAACGTCACGTTAGAATGCTTTAGGATCGTCTCAAGTATCAACGATTGTTGGGTGCGATAACAAAAGACAGAAGAGTTGGGTCTGAAAATTTTTTCAGCACAGGCTGAAAGAAAGAATCAATTTGCTTGTTCATGTTTTATCATGTGATTGTTTATTGATCTTGTCGCAAAATCTGCTACCTGACAAAGGCTTATGCTATCTAAATAAAGGTGGTTTCTATTCTGTTTAATGATTGAATGAAGAAAGTTTTGCGATGCTCTAAAGGGGGTTATATCAGAGAAAAATTTTTGCGTTATGCTCTTATATTTTAATGTTGCTTTAAGCTGCTGCTTTCACCTCGGAAACATAAGATAATATACAGTACGATGCTCTGAAGTTGGTTATAAATGGGAGGTTTCTTTTGAAAAATAACGGATCGACCTTGAAAACAGTTGATTTACGCTAACATTTTTTCAGAAATCACAAAGACAACAGTTTTGAAACTTAAATGACGTTCAATGAGACTCGGGAAGATTTTAAAAGATAATTAAACGGGAAAGACAGTCTCTACTATTTTCGACATCTAAGGGTATCATTATCTGATTTCAATTGAAAAATCAGCCGCTTGCCTATTGAGATTGTGAATTGGGCAACCTCTACAGTCATGCATGTGCTCGCGTTTCTAATTGGCCTATTTCGATCCACAACTGGGTATATATGTTTCCTAGCGTAGAGTTTTCGATCTTGTTCTGACGCTTTAACTCGACGAAAAACGAAAAGCTTTAGTTTACTCAAATGTTTGCTTCTTTAAAAGCCATTTTCAAGTTTTGTACGACCAAAAGATTGTTTGAAACTTTTTGAAATTGTTTTTTCCGATCTCCGTCAAGAGTTGCTTTTAACTTAATTGCACCTTCAAAACTCTCTTAAAACAATCTTGTTTCCCAGTGTTTTTGGTTTTTGGAGCGATATCTTTGCAGCTAAACGGAACTCAAAACTTTTTTTCCCGGTGAAAAGCTGCTTAAGTCTTTTTTCTGGTGGCAAGTTTTTAATTGCATTGAGCCCATCAAAGCCGTTGTCATCAAATCTTTGCTTCGAATGTTTTGATACTAGCGAGAGTCTGGTTGCGGATGGCAAATAATCTTTTCACTCGCCGATGTATAAATAGTGGTAGTCTCTTGATCTTCTTTTTTTGCGTGGTTTGAATAAACGAACTTTCTTCCATTAGTTTGTAAGGCGCACCAGTCCAAAGGTGGGGGGGGGGGGGCTGAAACGAAGGTCAGGGGATTTTTTCCAGCTACCATAAGAAGCTTATTCTCGTTCCGCTGTTGTAATCTTGAGGGAAACTTTTCAATGCCACTTCACTATAAAAAACTTTAACCAAATCGCCTTGCAACATTTTCTGAATTCTTCTTTCTTATTGTGCTTTACTCATTTCTTATAAAGAAAGAAAGAAATTTTCATATAAAATAAAGTGCAATACATAAGGTTTGGATTGGGCATTTGCTTTGGGTTGGAAAACACTTTTCTAATTCTAATGCTTCAATTTTAAACGTTTCGACAAACAAAACTTTTAATAAATGCACTATTTACAAATCCACATTTTCTACAATTACAGATCCACAATATCAATTTACTCCATCAAGTAAATAAGCTTCACGCTCAATTTAGGTCCTAAGAACTTCTCTATGCAAGGAAAAGTATCCCGTTATCCATCACTACTATGTTACGTACAAGAATAGTGCAGTGAAGACTGAATTCCACTGCATTGGTCGGTTCAGACTAAAGAAATTGGCCGGTATTTATCTAAAGAAATTTCTGTGTAATCATTTTTAGAGCAATTCTGATAATTAGTAAAGGTTTATTTGTTTACTTTATGTTTTCAAAGATTCTTTTTCAGTTGTGTGTCTTCAAAAGAGAAGTAGACGGTGACTTTTCATAATTTCTATATTTCCTTTTAAATTTAATATAGCTTGGACAAATAGCAAATTTGTATACTTTGATCGTTTCCAACGTTATTGAATCACATCTGCCTGTGCACTTATACAGAAGTTAATAAATACATGTGCAAGAAACCGGAACTATGTAAAATTCTGACCACCAGAATTCAAAGTACACTTTGGCAGGCATAGAAGCAATACCTGAAGCTCTATCAATGAACTCTCAATTTGATACCAGATTTTGATGTGCAACATTTTCTTTCCTTAAAAGCAGATTTGCCGAAAGCAAGGGCAATTTGAATAAGTTGATACTATTGTTTGATAATTGCTGGATGCGAGTAAAATTGTAGTTGCTCTCTGAGTAAGAAGTTCTCGTGTTTGTCAGCCGCATAATTTTGTCCGGAAAAACAATGAGTAAATGTTCCTCACTCAATTAATAGTCAGGTTTTACGTCCGCATGTCACTATGCTGAGCACCTTACGTCTTCCCACAGGATTGAAAATGCATGATATTATAGGGTTGACTAGTGAGTTGGCATGCGCAAGTGTCCATTCCCAACATAAGGTGTACTCAGTTAATTGGCTTTTTACTTCAAAGGCATCAAGGATAGATCTTGCAAAAATCAGTGAATAGCATGCAAAGAAAGACAGTATTATCAATCCACCAACAAAAATGAGACTTCTATCCTTTTGGGCGACTTGTGGCTGTCCAAGTCTTGCTGCATCTGTTCTGATCTGTCGACGAATGCTGCGTGAACGTAGCAATATCTTGGAATAACAATAAATAATAACTACAGAGCTAGATACTGCAATAGCCACACTGACTCCATGCCATATTTGAACAATCTTGCTGAACAAAGAGGCGCTTATCAACAATGTAGAAAGGAGCCATGTACCTACTACAATAACAATTGATGCACACGTTGTCAGTTGCAAGCTATGAAAGTATGGCCTAAAAACGTATAGATACCTTTCAATCGCTAAAGCTGCAATACAGAAAACAGAAACCAATCCGAAAATGTACCCAATCGACAGCGTTACTTTTGCAAAGAAACAAGGATCTTTTCCATTTGCAGCAAACCAGAATTCTGCAATTAGGTTTGGCATTGAAATAAGACCTGCTCCGAGATCAGTAATTGCCAAATTCAGCACCAGTATTTGACAGGGCTCTCTGCGCTCCTGTGATGCAAAAATAGCCATTATAAGTGAGGCATTTAGCAAAATTGTTGGAACCATAAAGACCACATTAACAGCAATACAAGAGTAGAAATTTGCTTCAAAAGATGATGTGTTTTTTAAAAAAAAGTTGGTATCTATGCAAGGTATCATTCTAAAACTTTCAATGAATTAAAACCGACATTTGCATTCTGCTAAATCATCGTCCAGTAACAGAAAGGTATCGACAGAAAGGTATCGACAGAAAGGTATCAACAGGTATCGACAACCAGTGTCATAGCTATTGTGTTTATTTAGTGAAATAGTATATTGCAATTAAAACCTTTGCACCTGCATGATTTCCTTAAAACTCAATGTAATCAAATTTGATATTTCTTTGAATATAAAGATCCATGTCAAAGCAAATACAATCCCTATTTGAATGAAACTATCATTTCAGAATATATTTGATTGATCCAAAAAATAAAGAGCTTGCAAAACAAACCTATTGCACAGGTACCCGCATTTTGTAAATATTGGACTTTTGAAAAGATCGAATAAAATTGAACTTAAAAGTATTTGTCAGTTTTAGGAATATGTATGTTGTGGTCACCAAAGTGCACAGCTTAGAAATATGCGAAAAAATTTAAAGAGTATAAACATGGGGTGTTTAGGGATGACAGGACAACTGAAATTTGATTGTAATAAAGGATAAAATCTATCGGATTTTTCAAGGAGATATTGCAAGAAGTGTGGACTAGCAGTAAAAATTTACGCTCTGTTGAGGCAGAATCATCCCCATCATATTGGCGTTGATAAAATCCAAGGGATAAGGGGTCTACATAAATTCAGATTTGTTTGTCGAGATGACTTGTACAACCAAATGAGCTATCAATTTCTGTTTGTTGTCAACCAACGCAAATTTAGTGATAAACTACGTGCAAACATACATGTCATAGCGAAGAGACCAAATTATATCCCATGCAGGACATGTTTCGTAAGAGAAAGAAATAATGCTAAGTGGGGCTTTATTCCGCGTACCCTTGAACTCCAGTCTTTTCAAATATCCAATCTACATCTACATTCTTTGTTATCAATATAATTTCCCTTTTCTTGGAACATTTCATTCCATCTTCACTTCGATTTGGCAAACGATCTTACGTAGTCTTACCCATAATCTAACAACGTTGTAAAAACATGTGTTTTGAAAGTTTTGTGTTTTGTGTTTTGGTTTGTGTTTTGAAAACATTTCGTTTGTTATGCCTTTTCATGCTTTTTTAGAAAAAAATAAAACTAAATGTCAAAACTGAAAGCAAATTTGAGAAAATAAATACAAATTTCACTTTGAATCTTTTTTCATGCTAGCTCAACCATAGAAATACAAGTATATAAGGCTTCCAATGCAATTTTGATATAACAGAAAAACAGGGATTTCGAGCGCTCCAAAACTCCAAAAATCCAAGACTCCAGGGTAAAGCTCCAAAACGAAATTATTTATTTAGTCGGCCAAAGAAAGTGGGACCAAGTTTGCGTATTGTTGTAATTTCGCTCTACCCTGGGAAATAGTCTACTAATTATGCCTAACAAGAGCTCAATTTGAAGGGTCTGACAAGGGGCTCATATTGATGCATTTACTTCGAAAGTGGGGATGGTTCTGACGCCACAGTGACATCATAATCTTGAATTTTGTTTAAATATTTCTGCTGGCATCTAATTATATCCAGCTGCTGACCATGTTTTCTTATAGCAGGAATATTCAATTCAAATTGGTTTAGGGGCTAGAGAGAATAAAAATTTGCAATTGCTTTTGTAAATGTTAATAATTTTCTTTAGACTCTTTTTTTAAAACTCAGCATTTTTTCAGTAAATAACCTTATTTATCAATAAGGTAACAAGCGTTGTTGTGTCATTAGCAATCAAAATGGATACTAGATATAGTTCGCTGGATTTCTTTGAAAAGCAGTTGTTTCAATACTTTCCTCGAGTATATTCAAGGGCGTAACTTGACCAATAGGTTTGGGGGGGGGGGGTGAAAAGGATTTCTGCCCTGCGAAAATGAGTGGTGCCCTGCAGACCTCGTGGCAAAGGTTTGTCTATAGCCAACTAGTGAAAGCTTTGCCAGTGTAAATTTGTCTTTACCAAGAACAAACTCCTAAGCAATAAAAACAAACTTGAAACTTCATTGCCTATGAAATATCTTTTTTTACGTGAGCATAAATTAAATGTCAAATTTGATTTTCTTTTGTAATAAAGCTTGTATTTCATGGCATATCAAGTTTAGTGAGGTAGGAGGACCCACCATGGTTGGGTCCGACGTGAAGAAAATTTTTGAAATTATACCTTGTAAAAGGGCTAAAAAGCATCTCCCAGACTAAAATTTAGCAAAATACTATACTGCTAAAAAACTGATAAATATTTATTTGAAAAATAGGGAGGGGGATGTCATGCTAAAACGCTAGCGATAGATGTTGGAGAAGGAAAGAAACGGTAACCTTTCGCTTCAGATTGCACATAGTTGTGAATGACAGAGCAATGTTGTTTTGATTGGGAGATTTTCTTTTACGAAACAGAATGTGCAGTTTCTTATCTCGAAAAGGCCATGTTTACACCTCCAAAATAAAAACATTGCAATGATACAGAAAGTGATTTACTGAATTAATGCAAATAAAAAAAATAATAGAAATACATGAATAAGTTAGCAATTAGATCAAACAAAATCGGCATCTTAACAGTTTATTCTCTTTTTATTTAACACTCTGTTAAAAAGTTATAGAAAAAAGGACAAAAAATTCTTATCTTGATCAAAGTGATCTTCAGCCCTCTATTCCCCCAGCGCCGTACCTGTCATGAAAATAATTTACAACTTAAATTAATTTGTGTGGACTCAACATTGCCTTCCTGACATTGGCTATGGTTTTCGGTAAGGAATGCTTTCGCTCTGCTAATAACGGAGCTCTTCCTGACATAACTGTTCCGTTCTCTAAATTGCAATGTCAGGAAGGGAGGTTCATAACAAATATAATACTTCCATTTCAAAGTTTTTAAACGGCCCTTTACGAACTTCAGAGATGGCGTTTTTGCGTGGCAATAAAGCTCTTCTTGGCGCCCTGCGAAATCTTCGATTGCCCTGCAAAATCGGCTGATTTCAAAATCTACGTGTCACACCCCCCACCCCCACACCCCCCCCCACAACCCCCCGGTATTTTCGCCCCTGGGTATATTTAAGCAAGAAAAAGCAAGCACAAGTGACAGACTTCCATAATAGACTCATGGAGCTAATTCCTTCAAATTTTCAAAAAATGCCAACAACAACCTTTTTTCTGCAATTCGGCGATACAGCCAAAAGAATGTCAATTGTTAACATCATTAAAATGGCATCGAGTGAAACTGTTTTGTCTCTTGAAACCACAGAGGATACACTTTACATTGTAGATGGTGGTGATGGTGCATAAAAAATGCAAACTCTCAAGTCTAGGAAGGCGGCTGAGAATGCTGAGAACATGTTTCAGTATGGCATCATGCACTTACGTTAGGCCTGTCCACCGAATGTGGAATAATCGGTATTCGGTCACCTGTTTCACTATTCGAGGGAAGTTACACAATAACCCCCAAATATGATTGTTAATTGGGAGGGAATGGACAGGAAAAGCCTCTTTTCCCCACTAATAGCAGATGCACCAGTCCTACCTAATAGCATCAGAAACTCTTAAAAGCATAAAAGATGCCTGAAGGTATGAGAGGTTTTAACGATGCCATAAAAGAAACTCAACACGCAAAGTTATACTGAAAAGGCATTTATCATAAAGAAACAAAATGAGGGAGGGAGGGCTGGGAAAATACAATAAAACAGCCTAGTTGCATTGTGGCTTCACCAAGCAAGATGAGACCCACGCTATGCCAAAACCTTAAATACCCCTAGATTAACCAAGGGAATGAAAACGCCACGAAACACACATCTCACCCTAGTTATACGCATTGCCCATAAACTAGTAGAGCAGATACAAGAAAAACACGAGGAAGCGTGGCACAAAAAAACATAACGAAATAGTAATAACAACAATCTCATGCGATTTAGTTAACGCTCAAAAGCCCCTCGTGAAATTAACTCTGATTAAATTTCATTTAATCATCATATTATTCGGTTGGAGAGGAATAGTGCGAATAACGTCACTGTTGGAGGTAACGATTGGTGTTCGAAAAAACCGTGACTGATCGAATAGCTATCGAATAGCAATAACCGGTCAAAAGCGTTAACTTGCGAACCTAGGATATTTTCAAAAAGCCAATAAGCAAGATTGGAAGGGGGCAGGGGGAGTTGAGCGTGGCTAACGGGTGGGGTCACGGGGCTTTCCTCGGGAAAGTTTGGTGCTGGGAGCGTTACACTTTTCAAAATGCTCGAAAACGACCCCTTATGGAAGTTATTTCTAGCAAAAAATATCCAATTTGCCAAGCCCGTAGCCCTTCTCTACTTCTCACAAAGGTTGAAAAGCTGAAAATATTCATTCTCCTTAAGGAATCGGTTCCGAATCAACAGAAAACGTTATAAAAACGTTTGGCTTTTGTAATTGGGTAGCAACGACAAGATTTCTGAATAAAACTATATTTTATCAAAAGAATTGAAATTTGGCAAGCCTAAAGCATTTCTTTTTATTCTCGAATATTTCTCTAAGGAGCTGTTGCTAAAAATGTAAAACATAAGCAAGTTTTTTCTACTGTTGTACCAGAGTCAGAAGGACAAGAATTTCAACAGATACATTTTTGGCGAAAGGTTTTCAAATTTAACGGTACTATAGCTTTGTCTTAATTCAAATTAGAGTAATATGTTAAACATTAATAATTCTAAAAGCATTTACTCCTAATCACCATAAAACATTATACAGATAAATTTACACTTGCTTAGAAATACAAGAGATATAATTTTGGATGAAAATTCTTTTGCTTAAAAAGATTGTAACTTGATAAGCATAAAGCCTTGCTTTTTTGTAAAGAAAGAAAATATTTGAAACATAGATAATTCTCGAAGGATAGACTACAAACATTTGTGATTCATTACCCAGAGCTGTTTTTTTGCATAGAAATACAAAAGATCTATTGTTTGAATGAAAAAGGCTTTCAGTTAAAAAGAGTCTAATTTGATAAGCCTATAGCCTCGCATTTGTTAAGAAAGTTAATGATTGGAACATTAATAATTCTCGAAGGATAGACTACAAATATCAGTAATTCATTACCCATAGCTGTTTCTTTTTGCATAGAAATACAAGAGATCTATTGTTTGAATGAAAAGACTTTCGGTTAAAAAGAGTCTAATTTGATAAGCCTATAGCCTCGCATTTGTTAAGAAAGTTAATGATTGAAATATTAATAATTCTCGAAGGATAGACTACAAATATCAGTAATTCATTACCCAGAGCTGTTTCTTTTTGTATAGAAATACAAGAGATCTATTGTTTGAATGAAAAAGGCTTTCGGTTAAAAAGAGTCTAATTTGATAAGCCTATAGCCTCGCATTTGTTAAGAAAGTTAATGATTGAAACATTAATAATTCTCGAAGGAAAGACTACAAATATCAGTAATTCATTACCCAGAAATGTTTCTTTTTGCATAGAAATACAAGAGATCTATTGTTTGAATGAAAAAGGCTTTCGGTTAAAAAGAGTCTATTATGATAAGCCTATAGCCTCGCATTTGTTAAGAAAGTTAATGATTGAAACATTAATAATTCTCGAAGGATAGACTACAAATATCAGTAATTCATTACCCAGAGACGTTTCTTTTTGCATAGAAATACAAGAGATCTATTGTTTGAATGAAAAAGGCTTTCGGTTAAAAAGACTCTAATTTGATAAGCCGATAGCCTCGCATTTATTAAGAAAGTTAATGATTGAAACATGAATAATTCTCGAAGGAAAGACTATAAATATCAGTAATTCATTACCCAGAAATGTTTCTTTTTGCATAGAAATACAAGAGATCTATTGTTTGAATGAAAAAGGCTTTCGGTTAAAAAGAGTCTAATTTGATAAGCCTATAGGCTTGCATTTGTTAAGAAAGTTAATGATTGAAATATTAAAAATTCTCGAAGGATAGACTACAAATATCAGTAATTCATTACCCAGAGCTGTTTCTTTTTGCATAGAAATACAAAAGATCTATTGTTTGAATGAAAAAGGCTTTCGGTTAAAAAGAGTCTATTATGATAAGCCTATAGGCTTGCATTTGTTAAGAAAGTTAATGATTGAAACATGAATAATTCTCGAAGGATAGACTACAAATATCTGTAATTCATTACCCATAGCTGTTTCTTTTTGCATAGAAATACAAAAGATCTATTGTTTGAATGAAAAAGGCTTTCGGTTAAAAAGAGTCTAATTTGATAAGCCTATCGCCTCGCATTTGTTAAGAAAGTTAGTGATTGAAACATTAATAATTCTCGAAGGATAGACTACAAATATCTGGAATTCATTACTCAGAACTGTTATTTCTTGCATAGAAATACAAGAGATCTATTGTCTGAATGAAAAAGGCTTTCGGTTAAAAAGAGTCAAATCTGATGAGCCTATAGCCTCGCATTTATTAAGAAAGTTAATGATTGAAACATAAATAATTCTCGAAGGATAGACTACAAATATCTGTAATTTAACACCCATAGCTGTTTCTTTTTGCATAGAAATACAAGAGATCTATTGTTTGAATGAAAAAGGCTTTCGGTTAAAAAGAGTCTAATTTGATAAGCCTATATCCTCGCATTTATTAAGAAAGTTAATGATTGAAACATAAATAATTCTCGAAGGATAGACTACAAATATCTGTAATTTATTACCCATAGCTGTTTCTTTTTGCATAGAAATACAAGAGATCTATTGTTTGAATGAAAAAGACTTTCGGTTAAAAAGAGTCTAATTTGATAAGCCTATAGGCTTGCATTTGTTAAGAAAGTTAATGATTGAAACATTAATAATTCTCGAAGGATAGACTACAAATATCAGTAATTCATTACTCAGAGCTGTTTCTTTTTGCATAGAAATACAAAAGATCTATTGTTTGAATGAAAAAGGCTTTCGGTCAAAAAGAGTCTAATTTGATAAGCCTATCGGCTTGCATTTGTTAAGAAAGTTAATGATTGAAACATTAAAAATTCTCGAAGGATAGACTACAAATATCAGTAATTCATTACCCAGAGCTGTTTCTTTTTGCATAGAAATACAAAAGATCTATTGTTTGAATGAAAAAGGCTTTCGGTTAAAAAGAGTCTATTATGATAAGCCTATAGGCTTGCATTTGTTAAGAAAGTTAATGATTGAAACATGAATAATTCTCGAAGGATAGACTACAAATATCTGTAATTCATTACCCATAGCTGTTTCTTTTTGTATAGAAATACAAAAGATCTATTGTTTGAATGAAAAAGGCTTTCGGTTAAAAAGAGTCTAATTTGATAAGCCTATAGGCTTGCATTTGTTAAGAAAGTTAATGATTGAAACATTAATAATTCTCGAAGGATAGATTACAAATATCAGTAATTCATTACCCAGAACTGTTTCTTTTTGTATAGAAATACAAGAGATCTATTGTTTGAATGAAAAAGGCTTTCGGTTAAAAATACTCTAATTTGATAAGCCTATAGCCTCGCATTCATTAAGAAAGTTAATGATTGAAACATGAATAATTCTCGAAGGAAAGACTATAAATATCAGTAATTCATTACCCAGAAATGTTTCTTTTTGCATAGAAATACAAGAGATCTATTGTTTGAATGAAAAAGGCTTTCGGTTAAAAAGAGTCTAATTTGATAAGCCTATAGGCTTGCATTTGTTAAGAAAGTTAATGATTGAAATATTAAAAATTCTCGAAGGATAGACTACAAATATCAGTAATTCATTACCCAGAGCTGTTTCTTTTTGCATAGAAATACAAAAGATCTATTGTTTGAATGAAAAAGGCTTTCGGTTAAAAAGAGTCTATTATGATAAGCCTATAGGCTTGCATTTGTTAAGAAAGTTAATGATTGAAACATGAATAATTCTCGAAGGATAGACTACAAATATCTGTAATTCATTACCCATAGCTGTTTCTTTTTGTATAGAAATACAAAAGATCTATTGTTTGAATGAAAAAGGCTTTCGGTTAAAAAGAGTCTATTATGATAAGCCTATAGGCTTGCATTTGTTAAGAAAGTTAATGATTGAAACATTAAAAATTCTCAAAGGATAGACTAAAAATATCAGTAATTCATTACCCAGAGCTGTTTCTTTTTGCATAGAAATACAAAAGATCTATTGTTTGAATGAAAAAGGCTTTCGGTTAAAAAGAGTCTAATTTGATAAGCCTATAGCCTCGCATTTGTTAAGAAAGTTAATGATTGAAACATTAATAATTCTCGAAGGATAGATTACAAATATCAGTAATTCATTACCCAGAACTGTTTCTTTTTGTATAGAAATACAAGAGATCTATTGTTTGAATGAAAAAGGCTTTCGGTTAAAAAGAGTCTAATTTGATAAGCCTATAGCCTCGCATTTGTTAAGAAAGTTAATGATTGAAACATTAATAATTCTCGAAGGAAAGACTATAAATATCAGTAATTCATTACCCAGAAATGTTTCTTTTTGCATAGAAATACAAGAGATCTATTGTTTGAATGAAAAAGGCTTTCGGTTAAAAAGAGTCTAATTTGATAAGCCTATAGGCTTGCA
>NW_027020025.1:5956269-6028497 GCF_013076305.1 Rhopilema esculentum | reverse complement strand
GGTTAAAAAGAGTCTTATTTGATAAGCCTATAGGCTTGCATTTGTTAAGAAAGTTAATGATTGAAACATTAATAATTCTCGAAGGATAGACTACAAATATCAGTAATTCATTACTCAGAGCTGTTTCTTTTGCATAGAAATACAAAAGATCTATGTGTTGAATGAAAAAGGCTTTCGGTCAAAAAGAGTCTAATTTGATAAGCCTATCGGCTTGCATTTGTTAAGAAAGTTAATGATTGAAACATTAAAAATTCTCAAAGGATAGACTAAAATATCAGTAATTCATTACCCAGAGCTGTTTCTTTTTGCATAGAAATACAAAAGATCTATGTTTGAATGAAAAAGGCTTTCGGTTTAAAAGAGTCTATTATGATAAGCCTATAGGCTTGCATTTGTTAAGAAAGTTAATGATTGAAACATTAATAATTCTCGAAGGATAGACTACAAATATCTGTAATTCTTACCCATAGCTGTTTCTTTTTGTATAGAAATACAAAAGATCTATTGTTTGAGATGAAAAAGGCTTTCGGTTAAAAAGAGTCTATTATGATAGCCTATAGCTTGCATTTGTTAAGAAAGTTAATGATTGAAACATTAAAAATTCTCAAAGGATAGACTAAAAATATCAGTAATTCATTACCCAGCTGTTTCTTTTTGCATAGAAATACAAAAAATCTATTGTTTGAATGAAAAAAGGCTTTCGGTTAAAAAGAGTCTATATGATAAGCCTATAGGCTTGCATTTGTTAAGAAAGTAATGATTGAAACATGAATAATTCTCGAAGGATAGACTACAAATATCTGTAATCCATTACCCAGAGCTGTTTCTTTTTGTATAGAAATACAAAAGATCATTTGTTTTGAATGAAAAATGCTTTTCGGTTAAAAAGAGTCTATTATGATAAGCCTATAGGCTTGCATTTGTTTAAGAAAGTTAATGATTGAAACATTAAAAATTCTCAAAGGATAGACTAAAAATATCAGTAATCATTACCCAGAGCTGTTTCTTTTTGCATAAGAAATACAAAGATCTATTGTTTGAATGAAAAAGGTCTTCGGTTAAAAAGAGTCTATTATGATAAGCCTATAGGCTTGCATTTGTTAAGAAAGTTAATGATTGAAACATTAAAATTCTCAAAGATAGACTAAAAATATCAGTAATTCATTACCCAGAGCTGTTTCTTTTTTGCATAGAAATACAAAGATCTATTGTTTGAATGAAAAAGGCTTTCGGTTAAAAAGAGTCTAATTTGATAAGGCCTATATCGCATTTATTAAGAAAGTTAATGATTGAACATTAAATAATTCTCGAAGGATAGACTACAAATATCTGTAAATTATTACTCAAGCTGTTTTTTTTGCATAGAAAATACAAGAGATCTATTGTTGTGAATGAAAAGACTTGGTTAAAAAGAGTCTAATTGCATAAGCCTATAGGCTTGCATTTGTTAAGAAAGTTAATGATTGAAACATTAATAATTCTCGAAGGATAGACTACAAAAATCAGTAAGTAATTCATTACCCAGAACTGTTTCTTTTTGCATAGTAATACAAGAGATCTATTGTTTGAATGAAAAAGGCTTTCGGTTAAAAAGAGTCTAATTTGATAAGCCTATAGCCGCGCATTTGTTAAGAAAGTTAATGATTGAAACATTAATAATTCTCGAAGGATAGACTACAAATATCAGTAATTCATTACCCAGAGCTGTTTCTTTCTGCATAGAAATACAAGAGATTTATTGTTTGAGTGAAAAGGCTTTCGGTTAAAAAGAGTCTAATTTAATAAGCCTATAGGCTTGCATTTGTTAAGAAAGTTAATGATTGAAACATTAAAAATTCTCGAAGGATAGACTACAAATAACAGTTATTCATTATCCAGAGCTGTCTCTTTTTGCATAGAAATACAAAAGATCTAGTGTTTGAATGAAAAAGGCTTTCGGTTGAAAGGAGTCAAAATTGATAAGCCTATAGCCTCGCATTTGTTAAGAAAGTCAATGATTGAAACATTAAAAATTCTCGAAGGATAGACTACAAATATCTGTAATTCATTACCCAGAGATGTTTCTTTTTGCATAGAAATACAAAAGATCTAGTGTTTGAATGAAAAAGGCTTTCGGTTAAAAAGAGTCTAATATGATAAGCCTATAGGCTTGGATTTGTTAAGAAAGTTAATGATTGAAACATGAATAATTCTCGAAGGATAGACTACAACTATCTGTAATTCATTACCCAGAGCTGTTTCTTTCTGCATAGAAATACAAAAGATCTATTGTTTGAATGAAAAAGGCTTTCGGTTAAAAAGAGTCTATTATGATAAGCCTATAGGCTTGCATTTGTTAAGAAAGTTAATGATTGAAACATTAAAAATTCTCAAAGGATAGACTAAAAATATCAGTAATTCATTACCCAGAGCTGTTTCTTTTTGCATAGAAATACAAAAGATCTATTGTTTGAATGAAAAAGGCTTTCGGTTAAAAAGAGTCTATTATGATAAGCCTATAGGCTTGCATTTGTTAAGAAAGTTAATGATTGAAACATGAATAATTCTCGAAGGATAGACTACAAATATCTGTAATTCATTACCCGTAGCTGTTTCTTTTTGCATAGAAATACAAAAGATCTATTGTTTGAATGAAAAAGGCTTTCGGTTAAAAAGAGTCTAATTTGATAAGCCTATCGCCTCGCATTTGTTAAGAAAGTTAGTGATTGAAACATTAATAATTCTCGAAGGATAGACTACAAATATCAGTAATTCATTACTCAGAACTGTTATTTCTTGCATAGAAATGCAAGGGATTGGTTACTTGGAAGAAAATTATTTTGGTTAAAAAGATTGTAATTTGATAAGCATATAGCCCTACGTTTTTTATGAAAAAAGTGTAATAAGGGGAGTATGGGTAATATTGGAACATGAATATTTCTCAAAGGATCGGATCCCAGAAATTATAAAACATTATTCTGACTAATTTACTTTTCTTTCAGAATAAAGGAGCTGACTTTTTTGATAAAAATGCTTATTTGTTTAAAGGGTCAAATTTGACAGGCCGATAGCCTTGCTTTTAGTCAAAATAGTGTACACTTGAGAGTCTATATATTTTCCTTTGTTTTTCGGATCCAATGAATGTACAATCTTATTGAGACCGGTTCTATAGTTTGTTTGTACTAGATGGCAGTGATTTTTTTGATTGGGTGATGAAAATTTTTCATGTTGATTCAGGCAAAATGAGCACATAACATTTTAAAACAGTTTAAACAAGATCTGAGAGAAAATAATAAATAATAATAAATTTGGATCAACTAATCGCTCCATTTATCTATGAGTTTCTTAAAGTCAGTTAAAGTTACCAGGTTTTTGTCAGCTTCTACACTTTTTGTAAGCAAGCATTGCATCTGTGGATAATGTCTTCAGCAAAGAATTTAAAACATCTCAAAGATTTCTGCTTATCAATCTGTAGCAGGATGCTCAGTGACGTAGAATGCCTGGTGATTTCAAAAAAATTGAAGTAAAATTTAGACCGTCCTGCTCTATTCAACAAAGCGTTCTATTTGTTATTAAAATGCAAAATCTACGTTTTCTTTTTTCCAAGAGATTCCAACTTAATATTATGTCTTCAGGCTCGTTAAAATATCAAAAATTTCAATTAAGAAAATTTAATTTCAGCTGATTCTGTTTGACAACGTTTTATCCTTTCGATTGTCGAATATATTTATTTTCCTGTGATAACTTTCGTGTGTGATCAGCTGTTGGAAGTTGTATCAAGAAAACCTTAGAAAGAGGAAGATCATCAACAGTGTGTAGATACATGTACTTCAATTATTTTCAAGGGTGGTTTAAGCCAAGAAATATATAATACTCTATCATTTAAAAGGTTCAACAAAGGTCTGTTATGGGGAAGTACATTGTAAAACTCACATGTTACCGATGCATGTTTTGATTCCAACAAAAGAAATAGAATACAATGCTCGCTTGGTGGCTGATTTTGTCTTAAAAGACTACAGATTTTTATTAAATGGAAAGACTACAATTTGTTTCTTGTTCTTAGCCATCAAGACTGCAGATTCGAATGTAAATAGTCATAGAACCAATTTCATTAAAAAATGCTAATTAGGAAGTATGATGTTGAATTCAGATTCAACTTTGTAAATACTCCTTCCTATATTAATACTGAAATGAATTGAAAACGGAACAATTCATCGAAGAGAGATTCATTTGTGCATTTCTCGTTTACCTTTGATTGCTAGAAAGCCAATTTGTAAATCATATTCTTCTCATTCTGAAGAAAATAGACAAAATAAAGGGCATGCTAGGTCTATGTTAAACGTCGGTCTTGTCATGAGCGGAACCTTTAACTTGAGTATAACAAGTGAGAAGGGCGATGTTTAATTAAGGCCTCAATGCTCAAATTCAGCTAATCTGTTAGGTTTGAGAGGAAAATTAATTTGTTCACGTAAAGGTTTATGCTTGGTAAACTGATGACCGAGATGCATTACAGTAATGTTTTGAAGAAAGATTAGACTTGATGAGAATCATTTCATTGACAATGGGACCGCCATCTATTAATGTTAATAATTCAAACATCTATAAATTGCGTTTGATTAGCTGTAGCTGAAAACTTTGCTGGTTTCTGTACCATTTGAAACATTGTACGGTCTGAAACAAATTCACCATGCAGCTCTCGTGTCCTGAGTTTGGCATTGCTTTAAATAATGCTTCGTCAGTTCAGTCCAGCAACATGGCGTGTTCTTTTGCTAACGTTGTTATGGCTTTGCCAACAGCACTAATAAACCTTTCCTTGGTTTTTGCCATAATTTTGACGAATGGACTTACCGTACCAGGGCAAATACTGTTGCTAAACATGGCGCTTACGGACATGCTTGCTGGCTTACTTGGCATGCCAGGTCTGGCTGTTATTTTCCTAAACATTGGCTATTTAAAGGACCCTTGCCACTTTGCAGTTTTTGTCATACCATTTGGCATCTTTCTTGGGTTTGCCTCGTTCCTTACAATTTCGATGATTGCAGTCGAGAGGTACTTGAATATTTTCTATCCCTTTGTACATAGTGCTTGGGTTAGTCCAAAATCAGTTGCCATCACGACCTTGCTAATGTGGTTTGCTTCGGTAGCTCTTATACTGCCATCCGTGGATGCCAAAAATAGGCATTTGCTGATCATATTCGCTGCGTCTGTCACCTCACTTGGAACATTCGTTAACAGTTTTTGTTACATCAGTATTTTATGGCACGCAAAGAAAACTCGTCAACGAATTGATACCGAAATGGCAAGATTTGGGAACAATACACAGCTAACAACAAACAGAAATCGAAGCCTTCTACTCGCCGGTTGCCTAATTATGCTATCGATATTCTTTTGTCATTTACCAGTGATGATAATTGCTGCACTAAACCTGTTTCAGTATAGAAGTCACTTTGTTGACAGCCTTTTGTGCTGGTCCTGGACCCTGGTCATGGTCAGTTCGGTTATAAACCCAACCATAACATGTAAGTTCAATCCGCAAGTAAGACAAAGACTCATTAAACTCTGGACTTGTGGATGCCATAGTTTTTCTCGTAGATAGGTAAACACAAATGGTTGTAATTAAATGAGCACTTGGATTCGTTCAAAATAAAGCTATATCTTTTTAATCAACCTGCACTGGCAATGAAAAACTGAAAGCCGATTACCAGAAATAACGACAGTCTGTAAGACACTTTTCCCAACCCTTTTGTCGAGATATCTAGCTGGAGTCGTTCAGGGGCGCAGTGGGAGTTAACTTTTTTTGGGGGGGGGGGGCAGAGCTGAAAAATTTCCGATAAAACTATGATTTTTCCGACAAATTTTTCTCAATACATTTCTTGAAGACTACTCTTGCTGCATATACTGCAACACTTGATACTACAATATCACGAATGGATCTGGAAATCGTTAACTAATGGATCGTTCGTTATACACCTTCAAGTTCAACAATAGCCTTTATTCTAACAAAACTTACCAAATATAAATCGCTATGAACAAAACTGCAACTAGTTATAAATTTACACCCTACAAGTCTTCTCGCTATACAATAAACTGTCACGTTAGTGTTTTTAACTGTTTATAGCAAAAAGTTTTTTCTGGCAAGTTTTAAATCGCATCATAATTACTTTGCACTTATTTATGCTAAATCTTAAATAGATATAACGCGTCCAAAATATTAGTTCTCCTTCAAATGATATTTATATAAACTGTTACTCAAGCAGCATCTTTCTCAAAAGAGGTGTGGCAGCATACAAATCGATGATGTCACCATAGTCTATCGACTGTAAATATCACTTTCGACGTTGATTGTTATCAGAGAGGAAAGGTGGTCTTGTCCCATCGTTGACCATAGCCGATTTTTCACAATCCCCAGCTTTGAAAAAGCTCTTTCATAGTTTGTTGAGCCTATTGGCAAAGTGACGAGAATCTTGTAAAGAAGGACCAGCTGTGGAAAAGCACTTTGCAGGTTGTACTTATCATCAACTGAAGAACTGAATGGAAGTTTTTTCTATTCAAAGTCTTGGCCAAATGATTCGATTTTTCGCTCGATTTTTCATTCGACTTTTCACTCACGCCAACAAAATGTAGGCAAAGAAACACAAATCGGCTGCCGTGTTTATCTTGTGTGCAAATATCTTGACGAACTCGAGCGACATAAGACCCTGTTCGTCCGTTTCATGCAGGAACCGCCATTAAATACTTATTTCGTTTAAATAAATTTCTATTTTCAGGCAAAATTTTGTTTCTTTCGACTAATTCCATTCTTAAAATGAAATACATCATTTAAAAAGGTCCCCTGGACCTCGAGGCCCCAGGGTAGTATGCTTCCCTGCCCAGCATAAGAGATGATAACTGCGCACGCGCTCACTCGACTCACTCGACAAGGTGGCCAAACGATTCGATTTTCATTTGACAACACCTTTTTCACTCGACTTTTTTGATAGAGATCAAACTTCACTCGACATCACTCGACGCCAATCGACCTGCTCGACAAGGTAGCCAAACGACTCTATTTTTCCACTCGATTTCTTGTCGAATAAAAAATCGAGTGAAAAATCGAGTGGTTTGGCCGGGGCTTGAATAAAAAATTTCTCCTGCAACCGGCTGAGAGCTGATCTTCTCTCTAACTTTCCTAAATTTGCGGTAATTATTGACGAAAAAGCTGTACTCATCTCTTTATTTTTCGTCATCCAGGCCGTAATTCTTCGCAACCTTTTTGAATGACACTGCACACAAGCAAAATCTGTCAAAATTGCCTTATGAGACGTGGATTTTGTATTCTTTGAGCTGATAGCTGTATCTACTATCAAGATGATATACGGATTCCCTATTTCCTTCTAATTCATCTATGCAATTTTCCCCTGGCATCTTTTTTTCTGCGTATTCTTCGCTCGACAAAATTTTGAACAATAACTTTTTGCGTCTTCTACAACACCAGCGAATTCATTTCGAAATGAACTGAGTTGAACTTAAACTGTCAGAGATGGATGTTTATAAAATAACTGAGACCAGAGCGTTAATTTCCTTTACATATTTCAGAAATGCGAAGATTCCGATGAATACTCTAATGAAAATAAGTAAGAAGGGTTGAGCATGCCCTATTTTACGACAGGTTTAAAAAAATATGCGACCTTTTGGACAGGATCGATGAAAACCTTACATTTTGTCTAATATTTCAAATTTTCCGACAAACGTTGGATTTTCCGACTATCCGACAAAATTTTTGCCAGGGGGAGGCGGCTGCCCCCCTGCCCCCCAGCCACTGCGCCCCTGGAGTCGTTTGAATAACGAAAACAGAAGTATATACGAATCATCAATGCACAAGGAAACATTTTGGTTAATGTACAGACTTTGCCACGCTCTGCGCCAAAGGAAATGGTTATGCAATGATCATTAAAACTGGCTGATCCTAAAATCAGTATTTTGAGGAAAAGTCGGCAAAAATATTGACATGACAGAAAAAAACGTACAAATTTGCCATTATGCAAAAGCTTTAGATATACAAATTTGTAAGTTAGGGTAATGTGTCTGAACACATCCAAGTCACAAAACAAGAAAAGCAGTCACATTACCAGACAATTACGTAAAGTCTCATAAAATGTACGTGAAAGTCACATGAAAGGAAAGGAAAATTCATTTGGAAAGTACGGAAAAGGCGCATGAAAAGTACAAAAAAGTCACATGAAATTTACGGAAAGTCACATAAAAAGTAAGGAAATATCATGTGGAAAGTACAGAAAAGTCATATAGAAAGTATGAAAAGGGCGCGTGAAAGTACGGAAAAGGCGCATGAAAGTAGGGAAAAGTCATATGAAAATTTCTTTGCTGGCCATCAATGTTTTTTGCGATACAATCTATAATCTGTTAAACATAAAAAATAAAAGTATACAAAAGAAAACAGAATTTCAAATGTCTTTCTGTTTGAAGAGTACAAAATGATTATATTCAAGCTATGCTAAAGTCTTTGATATGTAAAGTAAGAAACATCTATGAAAATGTTGGTTTCTTACATAGCACTCTCTTTCTCATCCGCCTCTTTATTGTCGTCAATATACACTTTGCCATTTGGAGCATTATCAATCCCGATATCCTCTGCTTTATCCACTTTACCTGCCTCGGGTCCACGCCGCCTCATTTTTATAACAAGTCCGATAACAATGAAGGCTAATACAGCAACTCCAACAACCAAACCGATTACTACACTTTGTAGTGTTTGTTTTTGTTTTTCGCCACCTGTTGTCAGACAATATTTAGTCATCAGAGCAAGCGTTTATCTGATATATCAATTTGCACAAACACAATATTAATAAAATGCAAAATTTAAAGACTATTTCATCTATTCTATAAAGATTCAAATTTCTAACAAGGCGGTAATTATTCCCATTTTTCAAAGGATTTTAATTAAAAATTAGAATTTATGTATGTAAAAGGCTTACACAGCTTTAGGTATTTCTGTTTTAATTCACAGACAAAATGTGCAAGTTCAATTTTATTGCTTGTTCAGCATTTGGTAATTCACTACTTATAAATTCAACTAAGAGTTGCTTAGATGTAACATTAAGAATCGAACTCGAAGCTGCAACTAAGAGACACCCAGCTGGACATGCAAAAGAATGTACAACTTTGCCTTTACGAGACCGAGCACATGATATCAAGACATAACTGTGCTTTGTGCTGAAAATGGCCCCTATAATGTTGAAGGTTTTTTTGACCTTCAAGCTTATTCTTGCATAAAAATCAATTTGGCCTCAGCGGTGCCGTGGAGGAGGGGGGAGGGGAGGGGGGCTCAGCTAAAATTCAGAAAGATTTTGGGGGGTTCAGCCTTCCTTAACAAGTTAGCCCATGTTTGGATGAATTCTGTGTTGGCAAACCTTTATTATACTATAGATTCCTCATGAATGAGCTATTTCTTATCAAACTTTTGTGTCATCGAAAAGGTTGAATGACTTCTACACACTACGGAGAGTCTTTAACACAAATGCAATTATACTGGGAACAGTTGGGGTGGGGTCATGGGTGTGTCCTCTTGAATTTGTCTAGAGCACAGCCCCCCTTCCTTACTATTTAGGATGGCACTCCTGCTTGATCTTACATAGCAGCATATTTTAGTTTAGCATTTCGTGTTCAGTAGTTATTATGCAGTAATCAAAGGGAGTCATGCCAGTAATTAGTCCGGCATCACAAAATTTATTTGAAAATGGCATGAAATACCGGAAACATTGCTTACTAAAGCAGTTTTCATCCGACACCTTTCAGAGTATTAACGACGGATAATGAATGACCAAAAGTAAGCTGAAAATTTATATCCAGGTGTGGATCGAAAGTAATGCGAAAGAAAGAAAGATGCGTTTGATTGGTTATCTTGTTTTGACCAATCAGGGACCTCAAACCTCTCACCTAATTGAAGAGTCCAAGAGAGAAAACGAACTCTCCTGTCTACACAAAACTGGATCCATTTTTGATGTAAACAGATTCCAAAATTCCTAAATGAAACGACAGGCTGCTAAATGATTTTGAAATTGTCGTAAATATTCATTTTGGCACACTCTGGGTTCTTGAGTAAATGTTTACCATTTGCCAAAACACATTTTATTTTATCAAAAAAGGTCTATTGCACTGATCGACTCCGAGTAGGTATAAATTCAAAACTCTCCGTAACTAATAAATTCACTTTAACTTTCAAAAGCGTGCTGTCTTTAAATGCTTCAAATTATTGAAGAAAAGTAACACATTTCTAACCTTGGTTTTTGTTATCACCAATTTGATCATTTTCTTCAACAACAGGACCAGCCTCCAGTAAGTAATATTTTGAATAGGTATTTTCATCACTTGCAAATGTTGATGCTGTATCAACGTCTCGTTTAACACGCCCAATATTGTTGCCAGGGCAACCTGATCTACATCTGAAGTCACGTGATGCTCTTTGGCACAACAAGAAGAGGCAGTGAACGTAAATAGACCCTCCATTCTTTAGGTATCGGAACGCTTGCATACTGATGCGCTGTCTCTGACCATCAGCAGGAAGGAATTGAACAGTGCTGTCTGTAGGACACCTGAAAAGAACAGTTTTTTCATCTATTCAAAACATAACCTAATCTCAACCAAGATTGAAGATTCGATTAAAAAAATTAACAAAAAAAATCACAGGTCTATTAGCTATGCATATCTGAACTATAATAACAATATATTAAAAAGAAAAAAAATTTCACGAAAAATTTATTTTTTTTCTTCAGTGAGCTTATGATAATGTGGTCGCATTTTAGATTAAATTTTCTTTTAAGCTTTATCATCGAACACATGTACACTTTTTTCTTTTTATAAGAATAATTATATAAGAACATGAGCCTCAAAATTGGTCAAAAGTTAAGAACAAATTAGGAGCAAGCTGGGGATGAGCTACTGTAAAATGCAATTTTGAACAACGTTTTATCTTAAAACGAAGATTTTTGGCCATGTGTGGATGTTTTTTGGTGAATATTTAAATTTTTCAGCAAATGAAGGTTTTCTCACTCACTTTCTTAGCAAATGAGACCTGAACACCTCCCTAGAGCGAAAATGTTAGCAATCACATTGCTTACAACCTACTAATTTAAAAAAAAATTAAGAACAATCCAGCCTCAGAGTTTCGAAAAAATTAAGACCAGTGAGCCTGACCTTAAATTTACTTGTACTTATAAAAAAGAGTGTAAATATGCTTTCCTTTTTTCCTTACTTTCTAATGTCTTGTTTTATCAAAAGAGTAAAGTTTATTTTTAAAAAACTCCTTGCTGATAAGTTTATTTTTTTCAATTCTTTGTGTTTACTCTTTGTTCATTTTTTTATCGCAGTGTATAATTCCTAACAAATACAATTTCTTTGCCATATACCATCACATCATGTTGTAGCCTTGTAGTTCTATACTAACAGACAACGAGAAACGGATTTGTATGTTTACTTCAACTTCTTGCTTGTTGTTTACTTCTTGCTGTTTGAAGGCCGATTATATAAATACAAATGTCACGTGTTTACTATTCGTTTTTTGTTTACATTGTTGATAATTTTAAAACTCTAAATTGTCAATAGTTGATGCAAAAACTTTTATTAAATTTTATATATTTTATAACATGCTCTAGCTGGGGGTAGGTATTAGTTTATTGTTTTTATGATAATAATTCAACACCCACAGAATATATATCGCAGTCGTTTCTAAAGAGGCTGTGAAAGATAATGCTCACTTTAGAGTCAATTCTTGTATCATTATAAAGCCACGTCTCATTTAGGCTAGTAATATATACGATCATTGCGCCAAGTTGTGAAAGGGCTTTAGGAAGGAAAGGGCATGACTTAGAGCTAGAAAAACTAAATATATAAATTCCAATTTATCAAGTAAATCAATTTTGAGCTATAAGTTGGTACTAATTGCAAAGAGATCGCTTAGCTTTGCTGGAAACACACTTTATCTACACCAGATTTGAGAGAATCATTTAAGTGATATTTAGCGAACTAAATAAAATGAGTAACATTCTATACTTAAAATTGATTAAAATTGCTAGAATGTGAAACATGCTTAAAATTTGAAAAGAAAATAATTTCAATTTCTTCGACCAAAGCCATTTACTTTATTCTGGCCTAAAAGATAAAATTGCGTTCATTAAAA
Source organism: Rhopilema esculentum (assembly GCF_013076305.1). Next base: position 6,016,346 of record NW_027020025.1, on the reverse strand, counting down.
ATTTCTCGTTCACATTTTACACTTATCGTTATATCGATTATTTATAGTACGCCAGATTCAAAGAGAAATTGCATTATGCATCCCTTGGTAACTTTCTAAGTTCATTTGTTTTTTCATTGATACAGCAAAATATTTTTCTGAAATTTTGCCAAATACCTACTTTGTACTTGATGCAATTGGCATTCAACTGGGGTTTCCCTTTTATTACAAATAACAAACATTGGGTTCCTTTAGACTACCTTATGGACATACTTTGCAAAAAAACTAGTAACCAAATTTATGCTTCCTCTAAACAAATTGTAAGAACCTGCCATTGGCAAAAGACCTTTGCTTCTTGGCATGAGGAGTTTATTTAGAAAAAGACATAAGCAACAATTTTGTGCAACAACTCCAAATAGTCTTGCCCAATATAAAAACTTTATCAGGTTGTTAGCTGTATGTGGGACTCAGGGTCCTTTAAAGCACAAAATTATGATATTTCAATCTGGATACCGTTTTTACAAAGATTCTTGCTCCTATGCAATTTGCAGCAAAGCAGCTGTTTCAAACAAATAAAAATAGATAAAGGAGAAGGGGCATTATCATCATTATGACAAGTGCGAGATTTCCAAGAAAACAAACAGATTTCCAGGGGCTTTCAAAAATAAAACAATGGGATTTTTAACCAAAGGTGCATCTGATTTCCACGGAGTGATTTTTCCTCGTGGTAATTTGCGATTCTGGTTGTTACGCGTAGCTGCGATACAGGCCTTATGCAGACTGACAGCATCCGGGTATAGAGAACAATTGTAAGAGTGTATGGTCAATTGAAACTTTTTCCCTTGCTCGTCTGTTGAATATTGATGCCTAGCTCGCTTAGAATCGCTCCTCGGTTCACTTTGCGTTGAGATAGAAGTTTCACAAGCTTTCCCTCCAAAACGCTGGCATTCCCGAACCTTACTGCGCATGTTCCATCAATACATTTCTCAAAAGTCTCGTTTGCATTTCGAACTTTGGCCGTTCGTATCCCCAACAAAAACCCTCAGATCTCAAAAGTGTTAGGCTGACGGTTCATTACCCACATCTGCAAATTGGCAGAGGAAGTGATTCGTTACCGATCATTCCATTGCTGCACGAGCTTATTGGTCTATTTCTTACCTTGGGTACCAAGTCCTTAAAGGGCTTTGTGGTATTATATATCGATGTGATGGCGATGAATCAGTAGTGAGGACTCAAATATAAATGCCTGAGACTAGATTTTTTAGTATTTTTGAGACTAAAGTTGTTGAGACCCTTACGCCCTGGGTATCCGTTACTGAGACATCAATTTACAATGATCAGTTTACGACATGTTAAAATTGCTTTCCTCTTTACTGCTTTAAATTAAAAAAAGGCAGGCTCTCTCTTCATAATGTTGGTCAAAAAGGAGTTGCAGTCCTATGCACAAAATGCTGTTTCTACTTCGAGACAGAAAACAGAACCTTGGTATCCATATTTAGCGACAGCTGACTAAAGCAGAATTCTTTCAAAAAAAGTTTACAGGTGTATTTTGTCTCCAAAACTGAACATTTTGGTAAGCAACAGGCAAAAATTTGAAGCTTTGCAAAAGTTTGAAATGGCTTTATGAAATCAACGGTTTTTTAAAACGGGTACTCGAGCACTGAAACATCCCTCAGCAATTTAAGTTTTTATACCAAAGTATTTAACGATAAAAGGAATTAAACACAATCTTACTGTTGCTCGCCATTTTACTCACGAACTTTGTAGATTATTAACTCACCCATTATTGATGAACATGTATTTCGAATGGCTGTTTCTGTTCATGTCTGGTGTCGTATAACACTGATCAACAAGTAATACCAAATTGTTGTCCTGCACGCTTGCGCTGGCCTCAAAGTAAAGATAGTCTCTCAATTTCACCTTTGCTGGGTACGAGTAGAAGCGACTGTTGAACAAGCTGTTGCGAAACATTCCAAAATTGAATGTGAAACTTCCAACACCACCTTTTAAGAATACATTAAAAACAGGTTAAAAACGAATTTTAAATTTGAATCTCTAGAAATACAGAAAGATTTTGTCAAGAACAAAAGTGTCGGAAATTCAGCTTTCATACGGATGGGGAAGGGGTTAGGGGCTTGTTTTGGGGCAGTGTTGTGCTCAGACCTATGATTTTTGACAAGAAAACGTTTTGGATGGGATTTCAGCATATTGAAAGTTTGTCAATTATCCGATGAAAGTCCGAATTTTGCGACAATTTTCGATTTGGGAACGGGCATCTCCTTCCATGCCCCCATAACTTCCGCCACTGAAAAGCAATCCTAGCCACACTTAGGATGGAAAACTATTCCTCCCTTTCAGAGTCTTTCTGTCACAAGTGAAAATTAGAAATGCACTTTTAATCTGGTAAGTCTCTGGTACTCCAAAAATTCTCAATATTGTTTTAGCTATTTTGACTTGAAAACACCTGTTTTGGGAACTTGGAGGCAGGTAAAAAAAATGAATTTCAATGCATCCAAAAAACCTCTAAATAACTGAATCTAAGCAAAGTATAGAGCAGTTTGCCTAATGCTTCTCGCAACCACGTAGCTGTAGGTGTCGGCTAGGGGGGGGGGGGCAAACTCGAGCAAGAGCCATACCTGAGGGGGGGCAGGCTTTAAAACAAGAAAATAGATATATAACAAACAGATATATTTGGACAAAATCAAGGTCATAGAATTATAAATATGCCAAACTTTCAAAATATAATTTGGAAAAAATATAGCCAGAGGGTGCAAGCTGTTTTCATTTTGGAGGGGGGGCACAGCGTGCCCCCTTGCAGCTACGTGGCTGGCTTCTCGTCCCGAAAAAAACATTGTGTTTTTTCAAAAGGAATGACCTAAGTCGGCTGAAAAAATGCCTAGAGAAGGACAACTTTCATTTTTATATGTAATTTAGACTTAATCAGGTAATTCATTCAAATGAGCTTTTCATTCCATGAAAAAAATACTGAGCTTTGAGTATTTCTTACCCTGGGTACCAGACACACTCTACGAAAAAGAAGCGAGACAAATATAATCTTTCTTATTTATTCAAGAGTCTAATTCAAGAGGGCTGAATATGAATACAGCCTTGCAATTTGGCATAAAGCGTTTACAAACGAGTTCAAGTGATTTACACCGATCAAGGCCTGAGAGCATTGAACCAGCCTCTCTCCTCTTTTTTATAGAGTGTTTCTGATAGTTTTTACGTACAGGAGTACCAAAACTTTGCGTCTATGGTGAATATGGGCAATAACGTCCTAAACAGAATTTTTATATAGCATTAGGTGCTACTGTGTTGTTTTTGTTAAGGTTAATGGGTAGCCATGCTTATCATGCTCCCTTTGACATCGTCTCTGTGATCTTTTTCTTGTAAAACGCACTTTTATAACATAGGCAATGAAAATTGACTAGAGCCTGCAAATGTTGATGCTGATTAAGATAAGAAATAATTGAATATCATTATGTTTTAATAAAGTATACTTAAAATTAGCTATGCTAAAAGCAGAGACCCTTGCGTGTTTTTTTTTCTGTTTTCAACTTTGCTAATTTTTTTTGTATCGAACAGACAATTCTTGTTGACAATTTGATTGTCTAGACTTTTTGGCTTTCAAAGTAGGGAAGAATATGGGAACTACTGAATTTTTTTATGCATTTTCCAGTTGTGGTTGATATTTGATTTGTTAGGTTGAATTGCCGATATGTTTGATACCAATAACATATTTTCTGACTTTATAAGACTTGATATGTTATCATGACATGAAATTTTAAATGCAGAAAAATCTTACTTTCATTGCCACTGACTTTTCGTATTGGATCATAAGATACACTGCTTCCAAAGCCATCCCTATCGTAAATACATGATACATCAATCGACTGATCATGATCTCTTGTAATCATGCCTTCTTCTTGCTTTGCAGTCATGATAACTTCATTTCTATAGATGATATGACGCTGCGTCTCTTCTCTTGAAGCTCCGCAGCCGTTTGGGACACTACCCAGTGATATGTAAGAGCTCGAAATATACGCAGAGCAATACGGATCACGTAGAGTGATGCGTGAGAATTCAGACGCATTGAAGTATTTGGTATCCAAAATAACACGCATATAGTTGTTGCTGCATTCAACTTTGGCCATTTGATCTGAAATAAAGCACAATTTCAAACCCTCCGCAACAAATAAAATGTCCACTTAAGGTATGAAAAAAAGGTAATAATAATCATCACACGAGAACAAGGCTACAATGACCATAACTGAGAATGAGATTCCTGTCAATTCAACCACATCTCTCTATAGGCCAGTTCATTTCTTTCAAAATCACCTTGTTTACAAAAGTTGTTAATGTCTTTTCTACTGCCAAAGCCGTACCTCTTAATTCCCCTTAAAGTGCCCCTTGGAAAAGTCCTCCCAATAAAACTGTTTGATAGTTCTTAGTCCTTAAATATGTCAACGATTCTCCACGATTCCAAATTGACAATTTGGGTCCATCCTCGACTTAGTCCTAATCCAAAAATAGCTCAAAGGAATACTAAGCGAAAAGGGAGCAATTTGAAATATTTTTAAAGTAATTGCTTATCAAATCGATTAAAAATTTATCATGGCTGCCTACCTTCGGCTCCGCAGTACCTGAGATTACAGGAAGGAACACCGTCTAATTTGTAAACATAATATGTCCCGCAGTTCTTTACTTTGATATATGTCTGATAATAGCAGTAGCAATCATAGTATCTTGAAAAACAGACAGTTCTGTAAACCTCTCCCTCATGTATGCCCGGATTGGAGCCTGTCAGCCAGCCTTGAAATTCCGCTGCGCAAAAGCTGCCCTTTCTTGCTGGACATTTGGTAAGCATCCTATTGCCAGCATCACCCATGAAGCGGTACCATCCGTTTAAATGTTTGTCACAACCATGAAAACCCCGCTTGAAGTAATAATCTGCTCGGTTGGACTCTGATAGGACCTGGTAGTACTTGCAGCCATCCAGTGGAGGCTTTGGGGTGGATGCAGCAGCTATTGATGTTGCTTCTATATCTTGGGACGTAATACTTGCTGATGGTGATATCGTATCCAGAGCGTATAGTGCTGAGGTTTCAACTGCGCTAGGTGTTACATGTACTTGATCTGCCATTCCACAATATCTAAAGTTGCAGGGAACTGAGTAAGGGCGCGAGAAACCGTATACAAAGAAGCCTCCACAATTTCGAACGTTGACTGTCTCTCTGTGTTTATAGCAATCGCCGAAATAAGCAAACATGACGGTACGTTGGACAACCCCATCGTACCATGAGGGCTCTGAACCGTAAATCCAACCTTGGTAATAGGTGCCACAATTGATGTGGCTACCGGTATGAACAATAGGGCATCGATTTAACATTTTTGAGCCAGCTGCACCTCCGAACCTGAACCAACCGTTTAGTCCATTGTCGCAGAGATATACATAACTTTGATAATATAAATTTCGATTCCGCTCTGAAAGATACGTGTACGAATGGCAAGGATCCTCCTATGATGGAATAATGAGATATCATCCTTAGATAAGTGCTGAAAAAGATTTGGAAAATTTTCGGACATCAAAGCCTGAGGAAAAATTCCCTCTTGAAAAAAGAAAAAAAAATGTTATTCTAACGAAACAGAAGGATTTCCACTTATCTCAAGGCAAAACACTATCATTCTACAAAGGTGAAAGGCGTTTCCCCTCACTTTAGGAAGTTGGCACAAAAGTTTGAATGCGGAATTAGAAGATAGGAGCAGAGGAGCAGAGATGCTTCTATCTGCTATTTCCGTGCACGTATTCAATAATAATCCTATTTAAAAATAAAAGTATTTACAGTAAAAATATTTATGTAGCTCTGACAGAAAAGGTACAAAAGCTAATTAGTTTTATAATATAACAAGCATGCATATACATTCTGGTGGAGAGATCTAGAAAACTTAAAATCCCAATAAAAAACGACATAAACTATCCCCCACCCCCCCCCCTTCAAAAATGCAGATTAAATTTTTTTTACCTTACTTATAACTATTCTGAGTAGAATTATTTTCAAATCTAAAGCTTGAATGCTAATTTTATTTATGTGCATGCAAATTAAAAGTACGTGCTATTAAGAATTTACTGCAATGTTGTAGAAACCACGTCATCAAATCGAGACCATCTACATGCACAGCTTGTTATGTGTAGATAAATCATAGAGATGGGTTAAATTAAATAGAGTGCAAAAAATGGTTACCTCTGGGCATTATGGTAGCAACATTCTAAGGGAAAAAGGTGAGGTAGACAATATTCCCTAAAAACTACTCGGCTTCGTCTTCATAAAAAAGCAGAATTATCTATAAGAGTACATGCAAAATATGTTGTTCAACAAAACCCGCGAGGGTTAGGCTAGGGGCTGCTCTTCTGGGGATTGACATTCTGAGTAAATGTGTAGTGCTGTTTTATAATTTTCAATGATATAAAAAAAAGCCGAACAAGTTTGGATTACATACAGCAGTTGGTGTTGGCATCACCAGGGTAGATACGGTCAAAATTGATGTTGAAGGTGTTGGGCTGTAAACTTCAATAGAAGAACCGCCCAAATGGGATCCACAGTATCTGTAGTTACAATAGCGAAGTGCATTCTGCTGAAAGTAATACAGGTAAAAGTATCCACAGTTTTGCATCCATATCGAAATCGAATCATAGTAACAGTGGTCGTATCGAGCAAAATATACCGTCCTTTTCACAGGGCCATCGTAATAACTTGGTGCGGAACCACTAATCCAGCCTCCATAATATGCACCACAGTAACTATTCCTGTATGAACCTCTCAGGTTATGTGGGCATTTATTCAATAGGTCGCTGCCAGCACTGCCAGAGAATCTGTACCATCCACTTCTTAGGTTGTTATCGCAATAAAAATTGCCTGCCGTGCTGTGAACATTGCGATTGCCGTCATTGAGCATGCGGTAATTCCAACAGCCCTTAAATGAAATGAAGACAAGCAATAATAAGTGCAATGTGAAATGAAATAATATAAAGAAAAGTTAATTTAAATTTAATTTTGATGCTAAAAATAGTTTTAGCAGGATTTATTTTAAGGAATTTTTATATCTGCAAAGATTTGAAAATTATTGGCAAGATTTGGGTGTGGCCTTAAAAAATGTTTGATGAAAACGTCTTTCAAGCAAACTGAAAAATTCGTTAATGAGATTCTTATCCTTTCTTAATATTCTCTAGTAATTCAATCCCATTCCAAAAGGTGCAATGCTCACAGATACAATGTTGTTATATTTGGGCTGTCTCAAAATAGACCCAACGAGGTGACATTTATTTGTAGGGACAAACAGAATTTTAAAGATTCCCGTGTCTTATTAACTTTCAGTTTCATCTCTTGCTAGGTTAACCCTGAATTGCTGAAAATAATAGACAGTCCAATGTTACAGTATATTGATGCATATAGTCAGACAGACAAATTTAAATTTTTGCAACATTTCAATCTGGAAGGGCATAGCTACTTCAATACAACAGATATCATTTTCAGAAATGGACAATAGAGGGATGGAATAGCCCATAATGATAACTTTCTAAGGAAGAAGAGTTTTTCTGAAAAAAACTAGCTTTTTAGATTCATTGAATCGAATTCGATTTGCCGATTCAACTGCAGTCAAAGAGGTCTCGTTTTGCAACGAATCAGGCATAACAATATCAACAACATTTAGTATCGATCATGGCGAGGATGGCTGTCTGTGCGAAGCTCGTCACGCTTCTCGTGTTTTTAGCTTTGGTACAACGGTAGCGGAGAAGTCTATATACCAAAGTCAGCTATGATACTGGTGAAAGCATATGTACACTATCAAAGGAGCATTTGGCAATTATTTGTATCATTTTGCTATCTCTGTAAAAAAATTTCCTCTGAGAATTAGGCCATTATCAAACAAGTCGCACGGAAGTAAAGCCTATCTTTTATTACTTTTAATCTTAAGTGGCGATGTCGAAATAAACCCATGACCAAACACAATGTCAGTGCAAACGTGCCAGGATTGTAAATTTAAAAAGGGATCTTTACGTCAAGGGGATTTGATGCTCTGTTCTTTGTGAAACGACATTCGCTTCTCGATCGGCATATCTAGTGATACTTCATCAAAGTCTTTTGGAAGCAAACGAAAAGGAAAGAAACAGACGAATGGTAGAACAGAACATGCGAAAAATGAGATGCAACCTCTACTAGCCACCAACCAAATTACTGGTATCGATAGTGTGGTGGAATTTTACAGCATAAAAACAGATCTGAGGATTCCGCCAGAACATCCCTCCTTTATTCTTGATAAGTTCAAAAACCAAGCACACTACTCATTCACAACAGACAACACTCAGATCGCCTCAACTATCCTTGCCTTTTATAACGAGATTTATGATAAACTTGGAATGGATGAAAATTTTGAAATATCTTGGACAGATTTAATTAATACCGAAAAAAATATCGTGGATGAAATATTAATTGAAATCAATAAAGAAGGAAGTCAATGGGTTACTGTCAAGATATATATTCCTTCAGCCAGGGGCGGATCCAGCGTCTGCGTTTGGGGAGGGCCATTTATGAAAGAAGAGGAGGCCTGCGAAAATTTCACAGACACGCCCTTCAAAGTCTCACCGAACGCGGGAAACGCCCCTTTCTATCAAAAAATTTCATAAGAAGGTACACTCTCAGAACACTGAAAATTAAGAAACTTCATTGCTGCGAGAAACTTCCAAGCGAAGTAAAGGCTAAAATACATGATGAAAAATTGATGAACTTTGGCTAATCGTGTAAACACGCGCTTCTTTAGTTAAACTGATGAAAAACGGATATAGAAATAACTTTGGGGAAAACTGACATAAAAAACTGATCGTGTATTTCAGCCTTTACAAATATTCATATTGAATATTTGGTCAGCAGCTTTCGCGCTTGACTTGGGAGGGGAACTATGACGCATCAGAGTTCGTGAATGACATTATAATTCCTGTGTTCAAGAAGCCGGCATAAGACACGTACCCTTAAGATGAAAAAAAGATTTAGAAAATGAGCAAAAGTCCCCACGTATTTGGTGCGTATAATTTGAATGGTAAATTTTCAAAATGGGTAGTCACCAAAAATTCATCGCAGCATAACAGGCAAAGCTGAGTAGTTATAGGTACTGTTTTGCTTTTGTTGGAAATAGTGACGCTTTTTGGGTATCACAATCGCAATAACACGATGAACAATGTTTGAACTGTAACCCATTTTAGCCATAACTTTCTCAACCATTAACGTTTGCAGACGTCATTCATTCATGATCGCAGTCATGATTTGTGTTAAACCATAGTCCATATGAGCCGCGAGATCCGGTCACATCTAATTTGCATTGAACTATTGTTTTAGGCTTATCATAATTCTTGTGTTACACATCCACTTGCAACTTATTGCCTCACTGAAAGCGAGAGAATAAAGCCGACTGGAGGTTTGATTAAAATGTCTGGTCCGCCAAAGAAATCAAGAACTCTTGAATCATTCTTCTCAAAAAGTAGCCGCACCAGTTCAGTTGGAGATAACCCTGAAATCTCTAAAACATGTGAAACTACCACTTGCCAAGAATTTGAATCAAAATCTACTGGTGAAGAATTCGACACACAAAGCCAAGTTGCGGTAGTCCAGGATTGTCCTGAAGAGGAAACACACCCAGACCTCTGTTGTATGGCGACACAAGTAAATGTTGCAATATCTGATAGATATGACATTGGTAGAGCTATAATGAAAACAAAATGAGGAGAACAGCTGACAGATAACGAAAGGGAAGCATATTTATCGAAGAGGTGGGTGCCGCAGAGAAGGGATGAATATCCATTTTCTGAAAAGAAAAAACCAAAGAATCAGCTCATGGTTGGTATGTCCTCGACAACGAAGCGTTTTCTGGGTGAAAATCACTTGAAAACCTTCCCCTGGCTAGCTGTCAGCAGAGAGCCAAAATGTTGCGGTGCTTGGTGTGTTTATTGCGTTTTATTCAAGACGTGCGAGAGTGGAGGTGGAAGAGGTGCACAATACGGAGGTGGAGCAGGCCAGTCAATGGGCAAACTTGTTAACAAGCCTCTTGTAAACTTTTCAGACTTGACAGGGAAAAATGGAGCCCTCACAAGTCACCAAGAAACATCTTTTCATAAGACATGTGCCATAAAGTACACGGAGTTCTTGAGCCGTGCAACACCTGGGAGTGAGAAGGACGTTCGATCAATAATGAACATTGAAAGGCAGAAAGAGATTGAAAGAAACAGGACTGCGCTGGTCCCCATCATCGACACCCTTCTAACATGCGCCAGGCAAAATATTGCGCTTAGAGGCCATCGTGATGATGGACCAGTAGATTCAACTGGGATGGAACCCAAGCACAATGATGGAAACTTCAGGGCATTGCTGCGATTGAGAGTACGGGGAGGAGATACAAACTTGAAAGATCACTTGAAATCTTGCAAACGCAATGCTTCTTTGGTAAGCAAAACGATACAAAACCGATACAAAGCTAATTGCCTGTGCAGGAAATATTGTCAAAGAGGACATAGTAAGAGATGTAAAAAATGCAAAATTCTGGACAATAATGGCCGACGAAACCCAAGATTGTGCGAAACGAGAACAGTTGGTCATTGCAATTCGTTACGTTGACACAAAAAATGTGCCAAAAATTATCAAAGAAGAACCGGTCGCAATTTTAGACCTGATTGCAGACATAAAAAGCAGTGACCAATCAGATGAAACAGAGCACAATGAAATTAAGCTATGTGGCAAGGCAATAGGGGAGACTCTACTCCGCCATATAAGTGAGCTTGGGTTGGATTTGCAGTACCTCGTTGGTCAAGGATATGATGGTGCTGCATCGATGTCCAGTGAGCGAGTTGGTGTTTGCTCCTTTATCAAATCTCAGGGGCGGATCTAGAAATTATTCTGAGGGGTTCTAAAACGTAAGGCTTGGTAACCCAGGGTGTTGCTATGCACAAACTCTGTACCCCTGCTAATAAGCCATAATGAAATGAAAGTCTTCCATAAACTAAAAAGCCTGGATGCCTTGATTTATATAGTAATTTTTGGTTTCAGCTTTTATGCCAATTGAACGCAATTTGCAGCTCGCCCCTCTTATATTCACTTAGGGTACAAAAGTATAGAAACTGTAGTCAAATATGATATGATGGCCCGCAGTGGCAAAAGGCCCGAGCCCACAAATTTTCAAAGCAAAATTCAATTTTTGACTCTTTGCAGCCATTTATTAGAACTTGATCAGCTTGACCAAAAAAATAACGTGGCTGGTGGAATGAAGCCCTTGAAGTGCAGTGCAAAAGTTGAACACAGGGATTCAAACACAGCATGCATCGACATATGACGCCGAACCAAACAAAGAAGGCCCTGAATGTTTCGCTATGGGCCTGGCGTTTTGAGTATTTTTATGTATTTGAAATTCTTAGAGAAAAAAGTATTCGCAGGAATATAAGAGGAAACCCCTTTTGGTCAATAATAGTAAGGGCAAGTTTTTGAGATGTTTTTTATGTAGTTCTTGAATTATTAAAAAAAGAATAACAAGGGCTCGGGGCTCGGGCAAGCTTTATCCTCTGAATATAAATCATACCTCATGGTCTATGAATAAGACGTGAAACACGGAGTTGAAACTTGAAACCGTTCTGTTATATAAACCACAGCGTTTACAAGTTCTGCCGTTCCAGCATCGAGCATCAGGTAAAGATCGTCAAAAGATCCACGAAAACATATTGCAAATTTGCGCCTAAGCATTCGTCGCGTGCTGTATCATAATTCAACTCCCCCTGGTCAACCTCAACTCCCCCTGGTCAACCTCAACTCCCCCTGGTCATAAAACCACTTATACATTTGACTGTAGATTGAAGCGAAGAAACTCCCCCTGGTTTGTCGGTATTCTTTGATGTTTTGGATTTTTGAAAGCCATGGGTTCTCGCGCCAAAGTTTAGAACCCCTCGACCTGGCACCGTGATTGGCTAGATTCACTTCCACGGGTGCAGAAACTCGTATAATTTACAGGCCACGGGTTCCTTAAGTGGCTGGATATAAGAGGAGACAATGCTTTCCGAGTCTGTAGAATGCTATACAGGACAACCAGGGGGAGTTTCATAACACTTCAATGCATGGACTGAAATAACAATGTTGAACAGTTGTGAGACGGGGCATTGAAGCGGAAATAACAATTTCAGGAGATGTGCATACTTCCCGGTATTATTTAAATGGTTTAAATAATAATAAACAAAATTGCGGTAGAATAAGCTTTAATCCTCAAAAAGTTTGTTCTCAAATCTGAGGGGTGCTCGAGCCCCCTTCGCACCCCACTGGATCCGCCCCTGAATCTGCTGCGCCACTCGCTGACTACTTCCACTGCTGCATGCACGCGCTAAATCTAAGTTGTTCTCGAGCCGCAAAGATACCAGCAATCAGACATTGCATGGATGACATCAAAGATATCAACAATTTCTTCAAGCATGCGAAAAGAAACAGCTATTTGCAAGCAGTCATAGCACGAGAATCAATTGAAGAGCTTCAGCGACGGCAGTTGGTGACCCTCTGTGAAACAAGATTTGTCGAAAGACATGAATCAGTTTTGGTTGCACGACAGCTTTTGCCTTACATCGTTGTGTGCTTGGAGGAAATGCTCGCTTGGGACTCATTAGATACAAGAAAAGATGCCAGGAGATTGTTAAAAAGTTTGCAAGACCCTCAGTTCCTTGTAGCGCTAGTATTGGCCGAGAAAGTGTCTTCTGTACTTCGCCCAGTGTCCCGTTCTTTGCAACAAATTGGTAGCGATCTTGTGAAAGCAATGTCGACGATTTCTGCGACACAGTCAAAGCTTTACACGTGGCGTAAAGGTGAAGAAAATGAGTTTGCTTCGATGTTTGAAGAGGCAATGCTTCTTGGCGAAAATATTGGAGTGACCAGAGAAGAGATGCACGCAATTCCTCGAGCAGTCAGTCAATCCAGGTTCAGATCAAATGCAGGTGAAGCCAATCAAAAAGCCATTGATTATTATCGTATCAATGTGTTTTTACCTCTTCTTGATGAAGTGGCTGGAGATATGAAAGCAAGATTTGGTCCCCATCAGCAGAAGATTGCGACGCTTACAAGAATTCTGCCTTGTTTCGTCAAAGAATCAACTTGGCAAGATATTTTGCCTGCAGCACTAAAATACGGAGTCTTTTTAGACCCCTTGTCCATTGTTGAAGGAGAGTATGAAATTTGGAAGCAGCAATGGCTGTCACGTGGAACAAGTACAGTAGCAAATACCGCTATCGGCGCTTTAGGCGACTGCCAAGGTGATGTATTTCCTAATTTGCATACATTACTCAACATTCTCACTGTGCTACCGGTGACAACAGCAGAACCCGAACGACTATTTTCTAAACTGAATAGTACCCTGACAGCAATTCGGTCAACAATGTCTGAGGAGAGATTAGAATCCCTACTTCTTCTGCAAGTTCACCGTGACAGAACACCAACGAGCGATAAACTCATTGACTCATTCGCAGCATTAAAATCAAGACGAATCCCATTAAAGCTGTAAGTAGTTAAAAGATGGACAAAATGACGTTGCTATTATATCGCAATACTCAACATTGAAACACACCACTTCTCGCGCAAAATGAGCTCGCATGTAGCTTTTCGTTTCAAAGGCAAAATCTCCGATAACGTTTTTGCTACGATATAGCTCCTTCCTTTTCAAATTCTTTTCTGAATATATTGACATCAGTTGGGATCACTGATTTCCACAAAATTACTCAATCAAAGCTCTCATGTTTCTATGCTCGCAGTTAGTGTTCTCATGTAATGTAATAAGTAATTTTGGTTTGTTAGTTATATAAACAACTAGTTTCTTGTTATGCAAAAACTTTTACCTTATCAATTTACATGTTTAGTTAATGTATTTACTGTCTTTTCATTCAAAGTTTCTCGTTGTCGAATCGTTTGGGGGGGGCCATGGCCCCCCCGGCCCCCCCTGTAGATCCGCCAATGCCTTCAGCAACAGTCTGCATTTTTGGAGAGGGTTTAAATGCATTTATGATAAACTTGGAATGGATGAAAATTTTGAAATATCTAGGACAGATTTAATTAATACCGAAAAAAATATCGTGGATGAAATATTAATTGAAATCAATAAAGAAGGAAGTCAATGGGTTACTGTCAAGATATATATTCCTTCAGCAACAGTCTGCATTTTTGGAGAGGGTTTGAATGCATTTCAAGTTCATTACAGCTTCTTGGGTAAACTTGGACAAGGAGTGCCACAGGGTTCAATACTTGGACCTCTACTTTTCAATATTTTCCTAAATGATATTTTTTACAGCCTTACTGAAGAGTCTTTGTGTAATTTTGCTGATGACAACAAGATATCTGTCACTGCAACAAATACTGATGAACTATTACAACTTGTAAAAATTAACACCAAAAATGTCTTGATTGGTTTAAATCTAATGAAATGATTGCAAATCCCTCTAAATCACAATCAGCAGCAAAGATAAATGCATAAATGAGTTTGAAATTGACCAAAAACTTGCAATTAAAATAGAGAACAACGTTACTTTGCTTGGTGTTCAGATTGATGAAAATTTAAAGTTTGACGCTCATATGGATAAGATCTGTAAAAGAGCAGCTAAACAGTTAAATTTTTAAAAAGACTGGCAAGACAAGATTTATGGGCGACAGAGAGAAAAAGATATTTATGAATTCACTTATACTATTTCACTTCAATTATTGTCCATTGATATGGATGCTATGTGGAAAAGGAAGTCAGGATAAGCTAGAGAAAATTAACGAGAGGGCATTAAGACTAGCCTATTCGGACTATTCATCTTCGTACAAAGATTTACTTGCTAACTCAAAAGAAACTACCATACATTTCCAATCATTTAGAATTTTAGCGCTCGAAGTTTATAAAACACTTAACAACCTTAATCCTGTTTTCATAAAATACTATTTTGTACCCAAAATAACAGGTCATAAGCTTCGACTCAAAAACCCCCTTGACATTCCAAAAGCCAGAACTACCAATAATGGTATCAGATCATTAAGTTTTCAAGGGCCTAAAATCTGGAATTCACTACCGGAATCAATAAAGACAGCACAAAATTCAAGACAATTTAAGAATTTGATCAAAACTTGGTTCCGTGAAAACAAGTGCGCATGCTCAGTTCGCAGTAAATGAACTGTCTTATGCAATCCTTGAAATTGCTTTATGTTAGTCTTAATTAGTGTATATTCACTATTGTAGAAACTAACATTAAATTATCCACAATACAATACAAAATACAATACAAAGCCTTTTTCCCCAATCAAAATTTGAAGAATTTAAGTGTTACTAAATGAAAAAGATCAAAACTTTCTTGTTGGTTCTTAAAAATCACACACCTTTGATTTCGAGAAAAGTTGATTTTTTTCATTTGGGATTTCCGGGGATTTTTAGGGGTTGGGGGATTGAGGGTCGACTCTGTCATAGTGAGTTCTGTTCGCAAGAAAAATTTTGATAGTTGTACAAAAAGTGATACTACCAAAAAACCTGGTAAAGATACGCTGAAAATGAAAGGATGTAGACCCACGCTGAAAAATGCCATCTTTAGCTATTTTTTCACAAGCTGGATTTGAATCCAGGTTGTTCAGGTAAAAAAGTAAAAAAAAAAGAGTCGCGGAAAAAAAACCTGTCAAACATTCCCGCTCTGATAAATTCATAAGTTTTCTTGATTAATAAAAAATACTGCTGCTAAACTCAGTGATTACATGAGCGGGATCAGAAAGTGCCAACTGTGTAGTTACAAAAGAGAAACTTGAAGTTGTGCACTACCAACTTGGTTTCGTCGTTTTTATAGGTTGTCACAAAAGCTCTCTTGATTTGGAACCCTCCCAAAATCAAGGCAAAATTTTAAATCTCTTTTCGAGTTTTTTGGAATTTCGTGACTTGTAAAACCTATATGCGTCACACATCCTTGAAATTCCTCACAAACCTCGCACAGATTGTCGAGTGAAAAGTCAAGAAAAGCGCAACTGTAAGCGTTGTAACCTAACAAAGGAAAATAACTCCGAGAATTTAAACTTTGAGCCGAATATAAACAGGGCATTTTGCACAATCTAGCAAACTACCTAACAAATATTTTTAAAGCTTAATCATAAACAGGGACGCCGGAGACAATAAAGGGCAAGGGGGACAGAAATTTAGAAAGGGCATCTTCAGTGGCTAGATCAGCGCATATGTGCGCCGTAAAGTTACCCTTTAAAGGAGAATTCAGGGGTATGCTTGCTATCCCAGGTAGAACAAGCAGCAATTAAACAGCCAATGTTTGAAAAGTACTTTCAGTTTTCAACAGAAACAAAAAATAAGAAAATATTTGTGTGCTTATTGTCCATATTTTCCGTTGGGAATTGTGGTTAACGTTAAATCTTTAAATAAAAAATAACTGTATTTAAAATTGTTATTCTCTTAAAAAGGGCACATTTGCCCCCTCTGCCCCTCCTGGTGAAAGGCAAGAAGGCGCTGCCTCCCTCATGCCCCCGCCCCGTCGTCCCTGAGCATAAAAGTAAAGAACACTGATTATTTCAAGCCTTGGGAACATTCTGGCAAATGGCCGGAAGTCACGTTTCCAGATCTACCTTCGAGTTTTTCAAAAGCCTTAGTCCTTTGTTTTAAAACAATACCGTCTTAAACCAATCAGTGTTTCGGGGTTATAGCACATGCGCATTAATAACAGTATTCGCACAGCTGTTCTGTCTGGGACCACACAACTCTTGAACTTCCCCTAGGGCTTCAAGTGATAATACGCATGTGCAGTAACCCTGAAACGGGGGCTAGTGTATGTCTGGAAAACGAGCATGATTCATCTCCCCAATAATTTCTACTTCGTTTCTTCGTGTATTAGTTAATAACCAAATGGCTTGCGACTTTTGCATGAACAAGGTATTGCTAGTGGGCAGAGGAAGGTCATTGTTTCTACTCCGCAACCCCCTCAAAATGGTTGGGGTTTTATTTATGGCCTTCTTTGCAACTGGCACACCGACAGCCCAAAATAAATAGACCAAATGATGAGAAAACGCCATCTTCATTCTTCTGATTGATAATGGTCAAACATTCTGCGGACCATTTTACCCTTGTTTGCTAACGATTTTTGTTTGGTAACCAGAAAGAAGTAACATTTTCACCAAGCCATAAAACAACGTTTAAAGCTCATTTAGCCTCCAAATTCGAAATAAGGATGTTTTTAGAAACGAAAACAGGGCGTGGACCAAATTGAACTTTTCTTGACTTGGCCCTAAAAAGGTATGAATGCTGTGTTACAGATTAAAACCAAAAATTAGCTTCGTGAAAATTAAAAGTGAGTCAGCTTCAGAGCTCCTCTCTCCCCGATTTATTTTCTTCAAACAGTTATCCACTAATTTTAAAAACCTTTACAGTACCATTTTACGAGCTTCTCAAAGGGAAAAGCGTCGATAACATCATTAAAGACAATCTGTTTAGCAACACCTCTTTCAATACTCAACACATGAGAGTCATTAAATCTTCCTTGGCTCATTGTTAAAGGCATCTTTTCTTGTCATTTTGACGGACCCAATATGCGAGCATGAGTTCAAGATCGTCGAAGACGTTCTAAACAAATACTTTAATGTTTAATTTCAGGCCTTCGGGGGGCCCTTTCGGAGAAAGCTTTACCTCGAATGATGAATTATCCTTTTTAAAGAAAAATCACCTTAATTTTGAGCAAGGGGCCTCTTTCGGGGTCCGGCCACTTTCCGGGGTCCGGACCCTGGGGCGCAGAACTGGCTGAATAACGGCGCTACTGGCTATACAACACATTAACATGATACATTGAAGCCACACAATGATGCACTAAAATCACACGACGAAAAGCACTATGCATTTTTGTCCCACACCTCATTCCATAAATCGAAGAGAGTTTATTAAGATGGGCATGGTGATGCTTCTCGACATAAAGAAAGGCATTCCTATGGCTGACTTTAACGAGTTGAACATTGCTTATCCAATGATGATTTGCCAAACTGTGCCACTACTAAACTACCAAGGGGCACGTCCGCACTGGCGCATCCCCTTATAACGTCATTGTGTCATAACATATATGCATTTTCTTACAATCTATAAAAATCAGAATACTTTAATAGCTGAATATCATTACGTCGCGATTTCGTTTAACATTTTAATTCTAATAAAGCTACTCACATTTGTTGGGGCGCTTTGTCCATAAACCTGAAAATAGAGCATGAAAAGAGTTGTCAGGTTTCAGGAACGTAGGTAGTTCTCTTTATTGCGTATCTTCAACCGATTTTTTATATGATTTAATATAGAATTTAAAAATGCTTCTAGTTCTACGGTCTTGAGAAACTTAAAGTAATACAAAACAAACCTCATTGGAGACATGACCACAGACAAAAAATATTTTATGCTCGAAGTTCAAAACTAGGGGTGAAATTTCGTAGTCGATTTCAGACAGCTTCATTGGCCAACACTAAGAAAAGGTGCAATTTTTTTTAGAAATTCTCTTTTTTAGAAATAAAAATGTTTGTACACTTACCGTTGTTATGAATGTAGCCAAGGCTAGCGCATGCAGGCAGCCTCTAGATAGGGTAAACGTCATTTTCTTCGTCGAATAGCTCTCTTGTGCTGCGCTTGCTCTTCACAAATTCTCACCAAACGCCCAGCACGCATAACCTTTCTTTTTATAAACAGTTTGACAGCCTGTCATTTTGGCGAATCAAACTGAGATGTGTATTTTTAGATGATTTCCGAGAAAACATTTCATTTACAAGAACGGTAAGATGTACTCTGGTTTTATATATTGTGAGTCTGGTACCCAGGGTAGGTAACATGCAACAACAAGTTTCTTTTTTTGACAACCGGAACTCTATTTTGGTTACATTTAACAAACATTGAATTGAATTGATGCAATAATTAGTGAAAGGACCAGCCGCATGTCAGCCCCATTGCTTTCGGTTCGTACCCAATGCAAGTACTCAATGTACTAAACTCTACAACTTGCATGCATGAAAGAAACAGAGCTTATTCTAAGCTGGATTTGGGCTCTTTTTGGAGCTGGAAATCGAAATGTGGAGGTGGATTTGAAATTATATGAAGCTGGAAAATTCAAACAAGTCAATAAGGAAAGGCTTTCATTTCCAAATATTTTTCTAACCACATTTTATTCGAATGAAATAGATCGACTGTGCTGATGCTGAACACTGTCCCGATCAGATGATGTGGCTGATTCAGCTTTTTATCGTAGAAAATGACAAGACTTCTCACCTTAGTCTTATTTTTGCTATTGACTTTTACTGTAGGGCATAAAGGTTTCTGTTTGTAAATTTTGGACAAAGGAAATACATCCAGGATACGGTAGATCGTAAGAGAAATTCAACCCACACCCAGGAGCCTCCTAAACCACTTAGCGGTCATGCCAACAAGTTGATTTACTAAAATGAAAATAGCAACTGGATTGGTTTGTATTTGCTATGGCGAAAGGTCGCCTTTAAAGCGTGAAAATGCTAAAATAAATCATAATGATTTGTGAATTGTGAAGCTAGAAATTTTCTTTAGAAAAAGTTCTGGAAAGAAAACTATACACATTAAATTTATCTACGATGATGTTCAAGGTACCATTGCATTAAAACTTAGTTTAAAATAGCATAACTTCCGGTTTTATCGATTTTTCACGCGGTTATGCGGTTTAAAAAAAAAATAATGCACGGGCTTACTGTTTTTGTAAAAATTTCAGGCGGTTCTACGGTTGTTAGCCCCCCCCCCCCCAACACCACTTCAATTATCTATGAGAATAAAAATGTCTCTCATCCTGCTAAATCTTATCAATCAAGACCCCATATTAAACTTGCGCCCTTGGAAAATTGATTTTTAAATAAGATAGTCCCACCCCCCACCCCCCCCCCCCTCAAATCGAATGATTGCCCTTTAGAAAAAGTTTCAGTAAGGTTTCTTCTTACAATAATCTAATGTACATTTATACTGATTTAGGCGACCACTAAGTAATTTAAAAATTGCAGAAGACAGATAATTGACAGGAGAATTAATATGCACGTTCATTCTAGAGAGCCACATTTAAAGGAAAATCTGGAGCTTTTGCAAACGCTGTGAGCTGAGCTTTTGAATAAAGGTATTGGGAGTGGGCTCCGGATTTTGGAGGTAGTGCTTAATTTTTGCTTACTTATTTGAGAAGACTTTGTATTGTTTACTTGAAAGTATGCAACCAAGGCATTTTGAATTCCCCTGCCTTCCGGAAGAGCTGACGTCATTTGTTTACAAAAGTCTTTTAGTTCATAGAAATCGTTTTAAAACTTCGCAGGAAAGGGTTCAGTGACCTAACCCAAAATTGTTGATACACACTCTTGTCATGCTAAGTAAAAGAATTGTTTCGGAAGCAAATACTAAAATGTTTGTAAATTGACATAGCTAAGATTTCAGGTTGACAGAGGTGTGTGAGTAGAAGACCAGATAGCAGTGGTGGCGCTAGGTTTCCTCCGACAAAGGGGCTAGCACTTCCGACGGAGGGGCTAATTTTTTTAGAGAACGATAGGGCTAGGGGGCGACAAGGAATTGTAAGGGTACTGGAGACCGAAGGCGAGCGTTGCGAGCCGAAAATTCGGGGGGTCCGGGGGTACTCCCCCGGGAAAATTTTGGTGGCTACACCCATTAGATTGGCTAAAAATGCTATCAAAATGGTGTAATCGTGTTTTTTACTACGTTTTTTGACATATTACTAAGGGCACGTTTGCCCCCTCCCTTGCCCCTCCTAGCAAAGGGCAGGAGGGGCGCTTGCCCCCCCGCGCCCCCCTTCTCCGGCGTCCCTGGAAATTTTTTTTGAAAGCTGCCTCTAGATAAGCTTAAAACTACTCTAAATCTTTACAACTCATCAAACGTTGCCAATTCAAGTAGGGCCTATCTTTGGAAAGTATGAATTTAAATAAAAAGCAACCAACTGAACTTAAGGAAAACTGGAACACAACGTAACTTTATAGGAACAGACCTAAGCGGTGGAATACGCACTTCTACATATCGAAAATTCAAGTCCAAGAATCAAAATTGTTTCACAGAGCAATTCTACTCTTCGGGAACTTAGCCTTAAATCTGTCTACTACTGAGTCCAAGTCAAGAGCACTTCCACGGGCACGATGAATACCTAGCATCATCAGACTGTCTAGACGCTCGTCCTTCATAAGTGAGCGCAGATCACTCTTGATGAGGCGCATAGAGCTGAAGCTGCGTTCACATTCGGCTGAAGAGACTGGCAAAGTGCATGCGATGGATACAAGCCGGTGCAGCTCAAAGAAAGCTTCATTTAGCTTTTCCAAGTGTGCCTCTAGTTGCAGAAGTGTGCTTGGGCGGTGTTTTTCTTCTTTTCTTGAGAGCATATATTTAAATGTGGCAATTTCACTGCGTAGTGCACCAATTTCAGACTGAAAAAGCTCAGCAAAATTGACAAGAGTTGTTGGGTCCAAGTAGCTTTTCGACTTGGGGGCCAATGCTTCTTATAACAGATTATTATTTACCATGAAATTGATGTGTCGATGAGTTGTTTTGGGATGAGCTTCCTGAATTCTGATAACAGTCCTTTTAGAAATTTCTATTTCCGCCAAAACTTAAAAAATTCGCTCCGACAAAAAAAATTCAAGCATAATTTATCTTCCGACGGAGGGGCTAGCCTCCTCCGACGGGGGGGCTGTAGCCCCCCCTGCCCCCCCTCTGGCGCCACCACTGCCAGATAGCGATTTGTTTTGAGAAATACCCAAAAGGTTGCCAAGTTCCATGTCGAAATATTGTTTAGAACAATACAAAATATTATCTTCAAGTTTTATATGCTCATTGGAAATGCTCCTTTAACATGGAATAATAATTGCGTGTCATGTTATCCTACCCTACCGGCCTATGAGCATTGACAAAGTTACATTCTGCCTTGAATCAAATGTGCAAATCAAATTACGTTAAACTTTGGTATGCAGGTAATAGGAAGCTGTAAAAAATCCTGCAAGACCTTTAAGGCACAATTTATTCTCCATGATATTGTTGAGGCAAAGTCATAGGTCTGGCTGGAAGCATAGGCCATCAACATGAATTTAATTAGATTCTAGAGCAACCAAATCGATCTTGACATTTTGTCTCCATGCTTATCATTGCAATCTTTTAATTTATTTCAATTATTCGCTATATTACAATGCCATCAGATGCAGGATAATTTGGAGCAACAATGATCGGATGTCACTTTGAAGTGTCAGCGGTCGTGTATGTCTTTGAAGTGTCAGCGGAAACATTTTAGCTTCCTTGATTTCTTTCTTCTATCTGTCCCGGAAATTGAATGATTTCATATTATGAAGAAGGGTTCGTGTATTTTGTACCATGGGTACCAGAGTCTCATAAATCCGTGAGTAAACTATTGTAGACAACTGCAATGGCAATGACTAATTTCCAACTTTATTTCTTAGACTTAATAATGGAGACTCTGTTACCCAGGGGGTAACCTAGTTCTGGCAATACACCAATTCGACTTACGACCTCGTTTTGGAAATTTCTCCAAACTTGATTATACGACTTTTTTAAGCTCAGATTTGGTTTTATCGTCATAATTTTAGGCGGGATACCATTTTTCATATGGTTTGAGCTTGTATTTTAGATTTTACGGAGAAATGAAGTTTGAGAACTTGTAAGGGATTTGACCGCAAAAATCATTTAGGGTAGAAACTTTACCCCCCTAGTTGCCAATCACGGTCAAATCCCTTATATAATTTTCATCTTTATGTCGTCATAAAATCAATATCGTGAGCAATATCATAATGAAAACTTACAAGTAGACTAAAATCATTGCTGTCAATCCGAATCTGAGGTCAAAAATTTTGTACAAAAGAATTCGAAGAATTTTTCAAAATGAGGCCGTAAGTCGAATTGGTGTATGAGGAGACATACATTTATAAACTGTAGAAAATTTGCACTTTCGTCTTTGGCATGGCCTCTCAATGCAATGTACTCTCTTTCCGAAGTTTTTTGCCACATCAAAAAAAATTTTCATCACTGATTTATTCTTCTCTTTGTCAGCACTCTCTTGAATAAGATCTTCTTTCAATTGTTGATTCAATTGAAAATCAATAAGAATTGTTCAAAGAACATCCATAGCGACAATAGAATCAGTTTTCTTGTACTCTTCACCAGGAGCTGCTTGGACTCGTAGGCAATGTCATGATCTTCATTGGAGATAACTGTAACCTGCGTGCAGACTTTACAATTAGAGGATTTTCCTCTATTGCAGGCAACTGCAGCTTCCTGTAAATAAAGTGCTAGAAAAACAATTTCAAAACATTTTCAATAAAGCCTTCTTGTTATGAGGAATCCCACTCAGAACGGCATACGCGGTTCCCATTAAAATGAAAGGATTTCCAAAGATTTCCTATTAAGCAAATTTGAATAGATTTTCAAGAAAAACTAAATAAGCCTTGCTTCTAGTGGTTTACTGTTACCATAGACTATGCAGCCTGATTCTCTCTGCTGAAACTTGTGTCTCCCAAGGATTTTTATGAAAGCCTGGATTCAGAAGGAGGTGGCGGGAGGCATGTACAACTATCCTATTTTTGAAGATCATTTCATTTTTCATTAACAAAAGTCAACTCCATGGATCAAAGAACTTTACACTAGAGGATCCCCAAGACTCCCTATCGCTTTTTTGTACAACTTCCTTTCATTAAGTTCTGGATTTGACCCTGTATTAAGAAATCTAAAGTTGATAAAGTTTGTTTTACATGTTTACATTGCTATAGTGGCTGCATTTATTGTATTCATATAGGAATCCATTGTATTCACTTCAGTGGCAAAAATTATGGGGGCTTAGGGGCATGGGGGGCTCAGGCCACTCTCCCAAACAGCCTTCTCGTCGGAAGATTCGGGATTTCACCGGAAAATTGGCAAACGTTTAACGAGCGAAAGACCATTAAAGATGTTATCTAGTCGAAATTGTGAGCCTGAGCAACCCCCCCCCCCCCCCCAATGAAAGCCTGAATTTGCAACACTGATTCACTTCACTTCTTTTTCGATAGAGAAGTTGCCTCAATATTGTGTAATAGAATTTTAAAAGAAATTAAATCGAATATTCCTCGGAAATAATCTGTCAACTTTAGTTATCATAGTAACAGGGTTGAAAGAAGATTGTGCTCTCTTTTCAAGTTGGCTCTACCTTGCGCATCAAAACCATGATGGAAATCTTCAAGACTGTTTTACATTTAAAAAGCAACCATGTCCCTCTTCACTATCCAAGATCGGACAACTTCGAGGAGAAACGACGAGATCTTTTTGGCCCCTATTCTGACGTTTTATATTCTGAAGAGTGTCAGACGAAAAGCTGAAGACATGTTGTAAAGTGTAAAGTATTTACTATAAACAGAGTCAAAGATTGTTTGTTTGCAGTGTCAATTTGCGAATCGCCTTCGTTCAATTTGGTTTGAGACGAGACTAACGAAATGCACAGTGACGTCAAAATTGCATCACAGTGTCATCAAACCGAAAATTTTATTCAATTCAATTCATTTCGGTTAATTCAATTCAATTATTGAAATGCAAGAGCTTATGTCTCACAAACGAATTCGTGATCAGCAGGTTCAACCCCTTTAGATTAGCCAATAAAATGCAAGTGCAAAATTTGCCGGAGAGGCCCTTTAACAATCAGTGCTTTTACCATGCACAAACGATGTCACATGTAATTAAAGCACTTTTTGCTGCTTTACTTTGGAAAAAATTTGAAACTGACAAAAATCTTTCTGTTTTAACAAGCTTTGTAAACAGGGTCTCAACATCATTGTTCCAGTTCCATTGATAAATATCAAGTTCAGTAAACTGATATGAAAATAGGTACAGACTCACCTTCCTAACAAAATATTATCATTGTATACATTAAAAATTTGAATTCTTTCAACATGACACTGCTAAATCTCTGGCCAGGGACGCAAATTACTGAAGGAAAGATAAACTTACTCTTTGGACTTTGGAAGGAGATCGATCTAGTTACAACTGTTTTTGTCAACCCGTTTGCTGCCTCGAATAGGAAGGAGTTTGGTAAAAGAGTAACTCAAATGTTTATATATCAAAAACGCCAACGTTAATGTTAACTTTAGTTGCAATCAAAAACGAAGTGGAATACGTTTCGATATAAATAAGATATAGGATTGTTCTGTAACTGACAATATAGTCATCTAACTTTATTGTTACCACATACGCAGGAATCTAAGCACGTTTTAAACATCTATTGATTAAATGCTCACCCAACACACAGGCAGGTCAAGATTCCTGCCACCATTAAAGCCTTCTCTCATTTTAACTATTCGACAGTATTTAACTATTTGACTTTCTCTCAACAGTATTCGGTACATTCTCATCGACCATTTCTTCAACTGAGGTAGCAACTCCACCTTCAAAATTATTTATTACCTGGGTCCCTTATTCTGATGAAATGGCGGTAAACGTAAATAATTTGTAACTTGTTAGTAATAATGAAAACATTTTATTTTTATATTCTTCTCCTTACAACAATAACCTCACCTTACAGGTAGTTACTATCAGCTAGCCTGGTGACAAGCCTACTAATTTTACAAAAGTTATAACATTTAGATAAAAACATATGAGTGCAAAGAATCTTTAGAAGGAAAGAGTTACCAAAGATACCAAGACAGCTGATGGATAGATTAACAAAGTTCACTTTTTTGAACTTAGGGCATAGTTCCTTTAGAAGGGAACGGTACTTCTCAGCTTTGCGCGAAGCGTTATTATCCAGGTTTGTCTCGAACCCAACAGTTAATTCGATGACATACAGACACTTGGAGGCAATTTTGATAAGCATGTTGGAACGGAACGAATCGCCAGTTATGATACATGGTGATAAATAAGCGGGAATGTCAACATATATGAATACATCTCGGATACAATGAAATGATGATGCAATGAATTGCAGGGCAGAGTTGTGCCTCCAAGTAAAACGCCCTTGCTCAAGGTATTTGTTACATCCAGCTACGACATGAAGAAGTTATTCAGGCTGAATGCAGAATGAGCAATCTGGAGAAGAGTTAATTTTCCATAAGCAGAGGTTGTTCCTTGTGGCTAGTGTGTTGTTGAGATACCTTATCGTAAAGTTGAGGATCTTTTTTTGAAGTTTACTCTGAGCTGCAGACAAGAGTGAGGTTAGCTTTGTATAGGAATGCTCAAGCATGAATGAAATGACGAAGCCTTGTGTACCGCCTTAGTGTTCTGGTATGCGTCGAACTGTATATTAGGTCCATTATTGGTGTTCATCCATAG
This sequence comes from Rhopilema esculentum, assembly GCF_013076305.1. The sequence goes on along the minus strand of NW_027020025.1, from coordinate 5,990,033 downwards.
GGATTTAATGTTTTCGTTGGGCGAAGATTTGAGTGAGTTTCGAAGAACAATCTGGCACTGTTGAAACTTTACGGAAGGAAGCAGAAGCTCAAGACCAAAGTGTTTACAAGAAAAAACTATGCCACTCAGTGTCGAAGATATTGGAAACTCGAGGCACTGTCGAACGAATTTTGTGACAGGCTGATCTAAGTTTTCACTGTGCGTAATAACAGCACTTTGCTTCTAAAATTGGCTGCTAGATAGTTTAATTACACTCCCCTCACAAAGGTTTTGCACCATCTTGTGGGGAAGCGATTGGTGAGGTAAAATTTGCCAGAGGAATTTTCCAAGGAGACAGTTTATCACCATTAATGTTTGTGATTGCTATGATACCACTAACGTTAGTACTGCATAAAATGAAAGCGTCCTATAAATTCAGTTCAAATGGAGAGCAGATAAATCATTTAAGGTTCATGGATGACATCAAACTTTATGCGAAGAATGAAAGTGGACTAGATGCATTGATACAGTCTGTCAGAGTTGTTAGTATTGATATAGGTATGGGATTTGGAGTAGAAAAATGTGCAGTGTTGGTTATGAAGCGAGGGAAAGTAGTCGAGTCTAATGGCATTGACTTACCAAATAAGGAAACCATTAGGTCTATACACGAGGAAAATGGTTATAAATACCTTGGAGTTATGGAAGCTGATCAAGTATTAGGTGAAAAGATGAAAGAAAGTCTAAAGAAAGAATATAAGAGAAAAGTGAAAAATATTCTGAAATCTAAGCTTAATGGAGGCAATATGATAACTGCCATAAACACTTGGGCTGTCTCAATGATGAGATACACGGCACCTTTCATTGATTGGAGAAAGGATGAGCTGAAAGAAATAGTTCGGGGTACTCGTAAAATGATGAATATATGCTGATCACTGCATCCCAGAGATAGTGTAGCAAGACTCTACCTACCCCGTAAAGAAGGATGACGAGGACTTGTACAAATTGAGGATTGTGTTCAGCTCGCAATTTTGGGGCTTGAAAACTATGTTCAGGGGAGCAAAGAGAGGATATTGTCATCAGTGAGATGCGAGGCAGGAGAAAAAGTGTCAGAGAAAGATTTCAAGAAGCGAAGAAGAGAAGAGAGGCGATCAGAGCTAGAAGAAAAGGCGTTGCATGGACACTTTTTCAGGCAGACAAGCGAAATAAATGACCCAGAGTCATAGGGATGGCTCCGGGACGGGGATTTGAAAAAGGAGACTGAATGACTGATAATGGCGGCGCAGACCCAGTCTTTGCGAACAAATGCAATTAAAGCAAACATCGACAAGACGCAGAAGGACTCGAAATGTAGAATGTGTAATCAGAAAGAGGAAACAGTAAGCCACATTGTCAGTGAATGCCCAAAACTGGCACAGAGAGAGTATAAACGTAGACATGACTGTGTAGCGGAAGCCCTCCATTGGGATGTCTGTCGCCTGTATGACATAGATTGTGGAAATAAATGGTACGAACACCAACCAGATGGAGTGGTAGAAACAGCAAATGTAAAGATTCTCTGGGATGTCAATATTCAAACAGACAATGAAATCCAGGCAAGGAGACCTGACATAGTGGTTGTCAATAAGAAAGAAAGGAAGTTTTACATCATTGATGTTGCAGTCCCGGGAGATGTGAGAATATCTGAAAAAGAGATGGAGAAAATCGAAAAGTATGACGAATTAAAGAGAGAAGTGGAAAGATTATGGAAAGTGAAAGCAAAAGTTATTCCTATTGTCTTGGGAGCCCTTGGAACAGTAACACGAAATTTGAGCAACTACATCAAGGAAATTGGAGTCAAGACGCAGATAAAACTAATACAAAAATCTATACTTTTAGGAACTGCAAGAGTGTTGAGAACAGTTCTCGAGATCTAAGATCATGGGTATTGATCCGATTTCAAGAAACATCAAGAACAAGCCAGTTATAACATCAGAACTGTGTACATCAGCATAATAATGATAATAGTAATAAAAATAATACAATAATAATAAAAATAATAATGGAAACTTTCCATTTTCAATTCAATTAAAACTACAATTACAAATTTCACTATTACAAAGGTAATTTGCAATTGGCTAGCCTGGGTTTACACAGAAAAAGACTATTACAAGCACAAACAAAATAAATTAACAACAACAAAAAAAGGAAAAAGTATGTTCGTCATTGTTTGCTTTAGAAGTTCTTAGTAGCAGAGATCGTTAGAATTGAAGAAGTTCATGATTATTCCAAGACTTATTTCTGCGGCAGAAAATGTAATAGGTAGTACGGATAGTTAAGTTGGATTCTCGCTGATATCTAGAGCGTTGCACATGTCAATGAAAGAGGAGCAGGAGAGACCAAAGATACCTAGGGAACTGATAGAAAGATTAACAAACATGATGGAAGAATAGGCTGAGCTTAGGCTGTGAATGAGATGGGAGTATTTCTCTCTTTTGCGGTTATCATTAACATCCAAGTTAATTTCGTATCCTACTGTAAGCTCGAGTATGAATAGCCGATGGTCAGAAGTGATTAGAAGTAGATCAGGACGTAAAGAGTCTCCTGTTATGATAGAGGATGAGAGATAACCTGAAAGGTCTACGTAAAGAGAGCAATTAGGTAAAGCTTTTAAAGACTGTGCTAGGAAGTTTAATGCAGAGTTATGGCGCCATGTGTAACGGCCTTCTTTCAGGTATGTTTTGCAGCCTGCAACAATGTGAAGTAACGTTTCTGTCGTAAAATATCCTAATCAACACATTCGGAGAATATCTTTACGATAGAGAAAAACATTTGTGCGAGTGCAAGCTATATCGATCAACAAAACTATCAACTTTTACAAAAAAACGTGGTCTCTTTTCAAAACGAGGCTATAACAAAATGGAGTCATGGGGTCTAAGCTATAATTCAGTACATTTCTGGCATATGGCAAAAAGAGCAATCGGACGACTGAGTTATGTTCCATTTAGATTCCGTTTTTCGCGTGGCAAGGGAGTTGCTAAGATATTTGATAGTAAAACTGTAAATGTTCTTGGGCATGTTGCTTTGAACCGTGGTCCATATTTTAGAGGCTATAGGAAGAGAGTGGTCAAAGATGAAGGAAAGAACGGTACCTTGAGATATAAGATGATTTTGAAGGCGCTCTTTATGTTCTGATCTAACAGCCTTCAATACTTCTCTGGTATTCCTGTAAACATCATATTGGATGCTCATGCTCTGGCTGGTATTCTTTCACAAAGATTGGATGTTTTTGTTGGGAGAGGATTTCAGTGCATTACTATAAACAGTTTGACACTGCATGAATTCAACAGAAGGAAGAATCAAGTTAAGACCGAACTGGGTTTTTGACAGAATAATGCCACTTAAGGTAGCACTTATGGGTAAATCGAGCCAACGGCGGATAAATGCAGAAACGTGATTAACAAGGTTTTCGACGATCCAGGTTTTTGATAGATAGGCCACTGTGAGGTGCCACAAAACTTGTGAGAGAAGATGGCTGTTATATAGAAGCAGCTTATTCTTTGGATGGAGAGGTAAAGAATCAATTTGCGTTAGGAGTTCTGTGAAGATGGAGCTGAGCTGCTTAGACATATGTTCTTGGTTGCTCATATTAAAGTCGAAGTGACGCCCAAGATACTTAAAAGACTCTCCAGTTATGACAGGAGGGACCATTTCATTTTTGACGAAGAGCTTTGGCTGATATTGTAGGGAGCGTGTTGAGAATTTTTTAATACCAAAGGTTGTGCATTTGTCTACTCTTATAATCATGTTAGACCATTGACACCATCCTGTAAAGCAGTTTAAGAGTAGCTGGTTTTCTTTCTCCCCGTTTGTAATGACTGCAGCATCGTCTGCAAACTGAAACCAGTGCTCTGGGGTGAACATACAGTCTGGTGAGCATATAGGGAGAGAAACCAAGTTGTTTGAATTTTGCTGCCTTTATGTATTGAAGGAAAGTGTTAAAGCACATGTTAAATAGAAGGGGACTGAGGCAATCACCTTGAAGAACTCCACGTTTAACAGGAATAGCAGGGGTGACAAATTTATCTGTGATAATAGAGGTTTTAAAATTTATGTAGAGACTTGAAATCAGGGACTGGATGTTTTCTGGTACTTGGTGATAAGACAGAACAGATTTGATTAGATTGTGATGAACCTCTCCGAAGGCATTTTTTAGATCCAATAATGTTATGACTAGAGACCGTTGTTTTATTCGAGCTTTGTCGATTATATGGCTCATCATCGCAGTATGTTCTAGTGTACCCGATATCTGATGGGTAAAACCTTTTTGAATCTGATGTTCTATGAAACCATTTTGTTTGAGAAAATTCTATGAAACCTCTGAATTTTCGTTCCCTGTCCTGAAAAGCTCCCCACTCGTCTCCATTCAATAACCTGATATCATCATAGATTTCCTCGCAATCAAAATTTGAGTCGAACTTGGTTCCAACAAAAAATATCTTTCCTCCTCTTATGGCTGATTTAATTGCTCTTTTTAGCTTGACAATCATGAATATTAACTTGATGTAGTGAACAACAGCATTAACGACGGCAGTTACGACGGATTACGTGGAATTTTTAAACTTCAGACAGACGCACCATTAGGCCCGACTGCCCTCCATCGTCACCATAAAATAATAGTAATATAATAATAGTAACAATAATAACAATAATAATAATAGTAATAATAATAAGAGGAAAAGTCTGTATTAAGCTATGAACAGGAAAGGGTGGAGTTAAAAGATGACAACTATATACAGATCCAACGCAGACTAGGAAGTATCCTTCAAAGACTATATGAAGAAAGAGTTAGCACAAACACTCTACAAGGCACGACACGATAGAATGTTAAGACCTATTTATCATCTAATACGAGCAAAGTTTGAATTTGATGGAAATAATCGCGGAGTTCCATCACTATGGTTCCATGGTACAAGCAAGCATTACCTCTTGCAAGCATCGAAAATGATCATGCTAAGATTATGTGGGACATACCGATGCACTTAGACAAAAAACCAAGCAAAAATGCCATTAAGCCTGATATGCTGATAATTGACAAAGTAGGAAAAAGGTCAGTTTGATAGAGGGGACTATATGTGCACCTGGATGTATTGCCAAGAGAGAGAAAGAAAAACAAGACAAGTATTCTGAAATGAGAAAGTCACTGGAACGGTTAAATCGTGGATACGAAAAAGATCAAATCAATGTTGTATTTGACGTCCTAGGCTGTTACAGCAAGCAATTGGAGTGTCATATCAAGAGACTATGTGAAGGAGAGAAGGAGGCAAAATTAGTAATCGAACAATGTCAAGAATGGGTACTCAGCCAAAACTGCGAGATTGTTAAATCTTTTTATGAAAGAAAATAGAACAACAAAAATAGTCTGCCTAGGCATTAGCCAGCAGTATAGTGGACACAACAAAAAGCAACAGAAACAATTTTGACAATAATAGTAATATGAAATCAAGACCAGTTTCTCCACAGAGTGGCTCTTCAACTGGTCGCTAAAATTACTTTATTTGTTTTTAAAATTCAACTATTTACAATATAAAAGGTAATTAATTAAAAAAAGTAGAACACAAATTCATGTCAAACTAATGTTGTACTGGAAGTCTTTTATTTGCATCTGAATAAAAAAATATTGCATATTTGCTTCGAAAATTCGCTTGTAGTCTTTGCTGTCCTGATTTCTGCCGGCAGTTTATTGAAGAGATCTGCTGCATCGTTCCTGAATGTGTTAGAAGCAGGTGATGACGCAATAAAAGGCACAGAACTATAACTTAAGTTTCGGGCGTTTTCTTTTTTCATTATTGATAATAGACGTATAGGCCGAAATGGCCCTTAATTCACTACAGCAAAACAAAACATCATAAATCTAAATGGTTAATTAAAATTGCTACATCTAAAATATTAATACAATAAGATCACTGTTATGAATAAGATTTCTTATATAGGGATACCTCTCTTCAATTCAATGATCTGTCAATATATTTTGGCTTTCTGTCATCATGAACGTACTTATGAGAAAGATTCAGTAGATGCCAATCTCTGCGCTCTTTCATTGGCAGCCTACCAAGTGTCACCACGTCTTTCTCCTTGGCGTAGCGACCTAATACAAAACTTGCAGCAGCGTTTTGAACTTTTTGCAATCGTTTTAAGAGTCGTAACGGAAGAGGACGAATAACAGCATCTACATGGTACATCTTTGATAACACGAGGAGCTCAACAACTTGTCGCTTTAATTTATATGGCATAAGATATTTGAATTTTCGTAGTACGGACATGGAATAGAAGCATGAGGATGTTACTTTGGCTATGTGGTCATCCAATGACAGATGCTCATTAAAGACTACGCCAAGCATTTTACTGCAATGTTCTCGTTCAAGGTACTTTTCTCCAATCTTTAGAACTGGATTGTAGTCTTCGAGATTGTGATGCTTTGAGAGTTGTTTTGTACTCATGACCATAATCTTTGTCTTATTTGGGTTTAGAGCAAGATTTGTAGATGAATACCATGAAGTTAGCTTTGCCAGATCTTCATTCGGGGCAGTTTCAAGAGACGACAGATCGTTTGGCTTTCCATGCGCAAGTATAGTCGTATCATCGGCATACTGAAAGCATGGTAGTTCGATTTTGTTTTGGAGTTCGGTGAAATACAAGTTGAACAGGTCAGGACTTAGAATAGATCCTTGTGGTACTCTAAAGTTCTGATGCTCTATCATCTACTTGAACAAACTGGTAACGATTGTCCAAGTAGCTTAGTAACTACTTAAGAAAACTGTCGGAGAAACGAAGTGCATGCATCTTTTGTATCAAAGTTTTATAATTAATGGTGTCAAATGCTTTTGAGAAGTCCGCAAGAACCATGAAGGTAACTTCGCTTCTTCCTATAGCTTACATGATCATATCTTTTTCTCCAAGTAGTGCTGTAACTGTGGAACGTCCTTTTCTGTACCCAAATATTCTTTCGTACATAACCTGTTCTTTATCAATGAAGCTCACGATTTGTTTCATAACTACGCGTTCAAAGAATTTTGATGAAAATGGTATGATGGAAACAGGCCTATAGTTGTCACTGCTTTTAGGGTTATTAATTTTAGGCATTGGATAAATGCGAGCTTTCTTCCATTGTGACGGGAAGGTTGACTTTGCGATGCAGGAATTGATAATGTGACACACTGGGGAAACGAGATATTCTGCGACTGGTCCGATGAATTTAACAGGGATTTGATCTGGTCCTAGTGAGCAATCGCCTCGTAGAGATTTCAGTTCAGCTAAGATTTCTTTATAGGTGACCGGGCCTAAAGCAAAACAGTTGTCTGGACATGGTAAATTCTCGACGAGTTTGGAAAGATTTTCGATGTTAGCAGGTGAACACTCTAGTATTCTCTGTGCTGTACTATTTAAGTGGTTGTTGAGTTCATTGACATCAGGCTTAATTGGCTGTGGGCTGGGATTCAGCACCCTGTGTAAAATTTTCCAGACTTCTTTTGATCGTCTTGATGGCAAAGCTGATTTTAAAAACTTGCGTTTTGTCTCTTTAATTGTTGTTTTAAGCTGGTTCCTGACATTTTGGAAAGCTTGCCAGACTTCATTTGATTTTATTTTGTGTGCTTTATACCTAAGCTGATCTCATTGTTGTTGAAGAGATGATATATTTATATCCTTCAACCAAGGGGCTGGAGGACGCGTTGCTTTGGTTCTTTTTAAAGGAGCAAGTTTGTCTATACACTCTTTGACTAATTTTTTTAGATATTCTACCATAACAGTTGCTTCATCTGTAGAGTAAATAAGGTTGAACGGCAAGCAGGAAAAATCATTAATGTATGATGCAATAGAAAACTTCTTTTCATTTCTTATATATTTAAGCCTTGGCACATATCTGTTCACTCTTATATTGAGGCAGGCATATGGAGCATCGTGGTCGCTGATATTACTACATGGAACCACATCTGTAAAGGTGACCCGTGAGGGGCTGTTCGATATTATATTGTCGATTAGAGTGCTCGAGTTTCTAGTTGTTCTAGTTGGCTTCGGAACATGCTGTTCTAGGTTTAATGCCTTCAGTGATTGTCCCTTTTTTAGTAAAGTCAATGTTCATGTCGCCTGTGACCACTAAAGACCATTCCATTGAGATACGATATTGCTTAGGACGCTCTTAGTCTTACCTATTCATTCATTTGCTTGTAATAATTTATTAGAGCGATAAAAAACTGCAAATAGTGAATTACTATTTTCATTCTGTCCAGAAACTTCGAACCATAGTGTCTCTAAATCTGGTTCAAGATCCTCCAGATCCTTTCTGCGCTTAAACGTTATTGGTCACGAAAATCCGCACTGTAAAACGCAGTCTGCTGACGCATTAACGCTCTGTTCGTGCTACTTCCAGCAAAAGCAAAACTCGAATCAGCGTTGAAGAAATTTTTTGGCTACTTAATTTATATATCCACTAAAAGATTACAAGACAGATTTACAAGCTACGCTACTTTACAAAATTACAATTCAAATATACAATACTTCTTTGACGGTATCCCATTAATAAATCTAATGGCATCAAAGTTTTGAATTTCTTCAATCTCAATACCAAGTAAAATCGCCTTGCCAAATACCTTTCAGTACCGTAGTAGGGATGGTCTTGGACGGGCATCATAGTTCAAGAATCAATAGCTTGAGTTCAGGATCTCAGTCTACATTTAAGTTTTGCGTCATACATGAGTCGTGATATTGATTTTATAACGACATAAAGTTGAACATTCTATAAGGGATCTTGTCGTGATTAGGGATGGCGGAAAGGTGAAAAGTTTCATCTGGAACGAATTTCGGGATAAATCCTTTCGAAATTATGAAACTGTATATCATCATGAACTTACAATACAAGCACATATGACGTTCTGAGTGAACCATTTAAACGAACTTGAAAGAGTTAACCTTAAGATATCTATTCGTCCGAAATTTCTCTGGAAATGTCCGAAATAACTTTGAAAAACGTCCTAAAATATTTTGTCCGAAATTGTTTGCCTTTAAAGTAAGAGAAAAGCAATTATAATTGTTTATTATTGTCATTTTTGTTGGATTTTATGTAATTTTTTCATTTCAAATAGCACATTGCCAGAAGTTGAAAAAATAATTGTTTTAATTTTCAAATCAATTATTTAAAAAACAGGTATTGCCAACCTTGCTCTTTGAACGTCCAAAAGAAATTCTGATCACTATAAATTTTGAAGGGCGTGGCACCAGTCCCACCCGAAACTGAGCAGCCCTCAAATTTTTTTGGAAGATCCACCCTTGCGATATTGATGTTATGACGAAATAAAGATAACATTTTTATAAGTGATTGGATCGTCATTGGCGACTAGGGGGGTGTCGTGAAACTGGCCTATTGCTCTTATGCTTGTCCCAATGTGTAGCGAACTATTTGACACCTTCCTTTGAACTGGATTGGACAGATTGAGTTGACTTTGACAAAGAATGGTGATAAAACTCAATCTGACCTTAAAAAAGTCGTCTAATCAGATTTAGAAAAACAAATCCAAAACGAGGCCGTAAGTTTTATATCGTGATTGACAGCAAAGAAAAATTTTGTGATGGCCTAATTTTTCTATAGGAGCGAGGCACTAATTGGAAAACTATGCCGGTGATGTGCTACATTTTTCTGATTGGCCTATTTCGATCCACAACTGGGTATATATATATATTCAATCGTGTTTTTCGGAACCTTATTCCGACGTTTTATACTCTGAGGAGTATCAGACGAAAAGCTTTTAGTAGTGTGCTGTGAAATGTTTGCTTTTTTCAAAGCCATTTTCAAATACACTCTTTTTTTATAAGAACCAGTAAATTTAAGTTCAGGCTAACGGTTCTTAATTTTTTCGAGAATCTGAGCCTGGATTGTTCTTAATTTTTTCTTAATTTAATAGGGTGTAAACAGAACAAGTGTTAGCTTTTTTGCTCTAGGGAGGTAGTCAGACCTCATTTGCCAACAAAGTAAGCGAGACAACCTTCATTGGTCGAAAGGTTTGAATATTCACCGAAAAAGCACCCACACATGGCTGAAAATCCTCGATTTTGAGAAAAAACGTTGTTAGAAATTGCATTTTGCAGAAGCTTAGCCTCAGCTTATTCTTACTTTGTTCTTAACTTTTGACCAATTTTGAGGCCCATGTTCTCGTGCTTTGACCAATTTTGAGGCCCGTGTTCTCGTGCTTTGACCAATTTTGAGGCTGAGGCAAGTATCATTGACAATAAACCCGGGTTTCGATCAAATATCAATTTATTCAATTTAATTTGTTTTCTTTTCTTTCCTACTTGTTAAAGCTATACGCCTGTAGCTCTAATACGCTACTTATTAAAGCAACGATATTATCATTAATTATGTTAAAAAAAACATTATAATTATGTAAAATAAACATTATAATTATGTTAAATAAACATTATAATTATGTTAAATAAACATTATAATTATATTAAATAAACATAATAATTATGTTAAATAAACATTATAATTATGTTAAATAAACATTAGGTATTTTCACATCTCAACAATCCCTAATAGGCAAGGGAATTGGTGCAGTAGCAGGCAAATATAATGGCTAGTTTGTAATTATGTATTTGCATATAACTACGAAATAATGTCACAAAATACTATGATTTGTGAATATATCTATTGGCACTTATAAGAATAACTCCTAGCTAACGAGTTTTGCACAATTTTATATTCAATGTTCATGGGATTAACAAAGAAATCGTGCTCTGATCAGATGTTACATGAAAAATATCCGCATTTTCGTATATTTGGGAGTGATAATCAAAGGTTAATAAGTAAATTTAAATTTCAGGCGCTGTTTCTTTCTATTTTGAAATTTTGCAGAGATCAACGCTAAATTTAAAACAAAATGACGATGTAGTAGTGGGTTTTTGAAGGGGCCTAAGGGTTTGCTGAGCTTCGACAGCGTATGTTTCCCAACCCTTCAGTTTCTCCAACATGTGTTGAACAACGCCTTCCTATTGATGCAGCTCAATATAATTACGTGCAAGGCAAAGAAAACGATCACCGATTCGTCGTCCAAAAATCACGTATTTTTCTTTAGCTGTTATATTTTATCACGATGTTCAAGTATTATCGTATGTAAAGACAGATAAGTGAGGCTTGCATATATCTGAATAATATTTGCTTAGACAATTGCCAATTGCATATTCACAAACTGATACGGTGAATGCACTATTTTCAAGTAAGAACATAGAATATATTGCAACAGATTTTGATAAAACGTATATATCCAATATTGATCAACCGTTACATTGTTTACGTTACTTATCAACTTCACTTAAATCACCTGACGACAAAATGCTATAATCATAGATAAATATGGTTATTGAAGAGTGAAAAGAAGAATTCATCAATCAAGAGCTTGTTATGCGTTTCAGCAGAGAGATAAATGTTGACATCATAGAACATTTTTTAAAATTTTTACCCGAAACTTCATAACCCGAAATAACACCATGAAATACCTCTAATTATTAAAAAGCAACAAAATTTATTGCGAATTGGCTACAATGTAAAAGACCTGTATTTTATTATTTCGACGAATTACTGTTGTTTTTACCAATTTGGTGGGAACGAGCATGGGCTCATGAGGCATCTTCATAACATTACATCTCAGTCAATTTGTAGCATTCTCAACTGATATGCACATTTCGAGGTATTTCATGGTTTATTTTCTTATATCATAGTTAAATTCTAGAAATAGGATGACTTTATCATTCAACAGCTCTTTTTATCGTTAAACTTTTTTATGTCAATGAAATATCTATGACATTTACTTTGCATATACAAATGTTAAATAGTCTATATATGAATGAAAGAAATCATACAAAAAGGATACTATTTTGACAAACTATCTTTTTGGTCTTCATTTCTATGTTCCTCGTAATTGTTGCCTCTTAATGATACTGATCTCACATTGGTACCTTCTTTCAATTCAAAAGCTTGAAGCAGGTCAAATTTCTTTGATAGTTCGCACTTCTTGAACAGAAATTGAAACAATAAAGAAACCAAGATAAGTGTCAATAATGACACAAGCATGGCCAATGTTCGAAACGGGAAGAGCTGCTTCTTCAATTTTTCATCGTACAAAGGATACTTGATAAATGGAGAGAGACCAATGACAGCCTCGCCACCACCAAGCCTCAGGATGAGGCCAATGCAATACGCTGCAACAGATCCGTACGTGTTAACGAATGGCACGTAAATGGCACAAAGCAACTGCGGGAACAATATAACAAAGACAAGATCAGAACATAAAGCCCACAAACTGTATATGCTTTTGATTGTAAGGGCCATCACTGTCGAGAGAGCACCAACAAAGAAGATGCCAATTCTTATAACCCATATCAGCTCACGGTCAGAGGCCTACAAAGAAAAAGCATACATTTGCAAGAAAAATATAATAATAATGATAACAATAACTTCTTCATTTAGGGTTGGATAATTTTCTAGCTAATGCTAATTTTAGTCAACCACATTAAATATACAAGTCTATAATTAGATAAAACATAGCTTACAATAATATAGAATAGAAATAAAGACACTAGCTTAATAAAGACACGTTAGCTATAAAACGCCAAGTATTTGAAAATTGCATTCTACAAATTTGAAAATAAAAAAAAGGTTTGTTAATTTACTTTGCAAGGTTAACTTTTTGTAGTTTTTATTAACATTCAATTAAGTGAATATTCAGGAGAAATTCCGATGGCAGGATGTAATCATGGGAAATTTAAACGGGCTGAATAGCATTAAATGAAATTCAACCTGCTGAGAAATGCTAGTTGAGAAATGCATTGTGAGAATGTTTCTACAGTTAAAATAATTAATGAGATCTCTTAAACATCATCAACGTTGGGAAGAATTAAAAAAATGCAAAATTGGTCTCTGATTTACCTTAGGCCGTAGAATTTGTTTATAGATATTATAACCAAACATGGAGCTTGCTGAGAGAACAGAGGAATCAGCGGATGACATGACAGCTGCCGAGATGGCGCCTAGGCCAAAAAATGACACCCATTTTGGGGTAAGATACTGTAACACTAGCGGCAGTACAAGTCTTGAGTCAGCTAATGTGCTATTATCACTGGCTAAGGCATGGGGAATTTTGACGTCAGACCAATCTAGGAGAAAATTTATGCAATTTTCAATGACAATAAAAATATCAATAATTAAGTGTCACATCTACCAATAGAACGTTCAGTTTTTAAATGAGATTGACTTAATAGTCTTATATAATGGTTTAAGTGATTTCTTTTTAAATTCGTGTACAATATACTTTATGAAAAACTGGTCAGGAACAAAGCAATACGAAGACGAGAATCCAATGGAAAGAGATATAATTTCAAACTGATATTTTATTTTATGTCGGTCCTAAAAATTTAACGCATGTCTTCTGTGAAAGCAATCAAGAAAATAAAAAATGCTCCTCAATTGCAGTTATAGAGAGTTTGAGCAAATAAGATTAATAAAATTTCATCAAAGCATGGGGTTCCTACTGGTAAGAATAACGAAAAAGATAAAAACAGGCCAGGAAAGGGTGCAAGCAAAGAAAACAAGAAGGAAATGAAGGAAGAATTGTCATTGGCATTTTAAAGATGGAATCAAATATCTCATTCTACAGTTCTATAAGTAACTATTGTTCTTTCAAATATTGACGGCGAAACTTTTTTTACTGACAATAACCACTGCTTGTTCATAGAATTGTTGTTGGCAAGGTTCAGTGCGTTTGACCAAACCGTCTTGAGAAGCGCGCTGAGCAACGCTGGGCAAGATTTGCAAACGTTTAGAGTTGCTCGGTAAGATTTTAAGTTTGTTTGGCAGGGGCGTAAGAGAAAGCAGTGTTTGTTAAACTTACCAATGAGAGTCTAAAAGCTCGAAATAAAAGCTAGCAGATGCGAGAAAGACCAGAACTGACAAGAATTACAGATTTTGTTTGTAATCGAGACAGCAAACTATGGGTTATGAATGGTAAACTGCAACTTTTTACCGTACTTTTATTTGAAGAATATAAATCTCAATACTCAGATAATGAAAACAAACCGAACACTAAGCAGTTATCTTTAAGAAAATATTATTGTGGTTATCAGGTAAGGTAAAAGATTTAGTTACTCTTTCCTTCTCTGATGAAGCCCTTTATGCCGAGTTGAAATATCATATAGTATTCATTAAATATAGTATTCACTATTTTTCATAAAAAAACTTTACTCGTTATTTCGTAAGGGTTTAAAAAATTCGTTAACTTGTGCAACGATAAGATAAGAGATCCTAACATAATGAGCCTTTGAGGATTATATTATCTTTTGAGGGAATATCTCGTCTTTCGTTATCTCGTCTTTCTTTAGCTGCAAAGGATGCTTAATCTATTGGCTGGATCGATCACATTTGGATTGATATACTGCACTCCTAGACTTTTTGCTCGTTTCAAAAGCAAGCTTTTATCATTGTACAAACCATTCAAAGCTAAAATATTGCTTCCTATGTGGGAACAATAAGAAACAAAAACTGCAGCAAAGTTGCTATTTGTCATGATAGTCAAGTTCTTTCTAAACGCATGTTGCACCATTATACTAAACGGTCTCGCCTTTCTTTTCTCGCTACGAAGTGACGACTTTCTTACGTAAACGTGGAATCTTATGAAATTTTATGACGCTTTCGTTGGACTTTTATGAAATTCGCATAATTATCAAATTTTGTTCTTGTCAGGGAGAGGAAATAGGAAGCACCAATGGTAGCATGCAAAAGAGAAATGTAAAATCTTGGTGCTTTAGGGCAGTTCAGTATCCATTTTACCTATTTAAATGAAAAAATGTTCACATACCAGAAGATTTCGCAATGGCACCAATCAAGACAGCTGGAATGGCCATTACAATACAGCCAAAAGCGGCATTGATTGACAGAATCTTCGCATTTTTTGCTGATTTGGAAGACAAGACTCTTTGAAAATAAACCTGCCACGGAACACCGCCAAAGCACTGAAACAAATACAAAAGGCAAATTCAGATAGGAACGCTGTTTGGCAAAAAAAGGCCTTGGATCATCTGCCTTGGTATTATCAATGAAGTTCATCAAAGTTTTGATCAATTCGGTGCAGCGTTTATTGGAGAAAGGGGTTCAATAGAGGGAAGTGTTTACTGTGAATTTGAAAAAATTTTTAGTTATTGAAGGGGATATATAAAAGATAGAACAATTAGCTTCTAAAGACCTAACATTGGGTAAATTGAATAATAAGATTGAAGGATTAGACCGTAAAAACCTATTCTTAGTTGTATAAACATCATAGTTGCATTTTTAGAAATTTGCTAGGCCATAGTCTATGGCTAGGACCATATGAAAAGAAAATATGATTGATAGAAAACGTAAAAACGTAACAAATGAGAGAGCAACGAAAGTCTGTATATACTAAAGCTAAATAACATGGGTACTCAAAATATTGGAAGTAGCTAGAGAAGGAAAACAGAAAGAGAAAGAAAGACTGGACAAGATTGTCGTTCCTGCACTCTTACTGCTTTCAAAGCAAAGGAATCGATTGCAATGGCTTTTCATAAAAAATTTATAAACCTGCGGCATTTTGGATTGAATATTAAATTTGTGAAAGATAATATTTGTAATTCTACATATTGATGCATGAAAAGACGAAAGAAACTGACCATTTTAGTATATACATGTTCTCTCGTATGATTGCTGCAAATTTTTAAAGAATATTTACATCTAAAATCAATCTTTTTTTTCTGAACCTGTTTTGTGACAAATCAACTTTTCAGGGCAAGATTTTAAAAACTGATTGATTGTTTCATACGCTGTTCAAGGTTATGGCACGTAAAAATTGAAATGACACTCATTCACAGTCATTTGTACAGTTTCTGTCCACCCTAGTTGTTGGCCCAGGCACATTTTAGAAAAAAAACTTTTTCCAAAGTAAAATATATAATTTTATGCGTTGATTTAAAAGTTATAGAGCCCGGATAAATCGGCCCGCTCGTGAATCGAATACGCTTGCCATTGACAAAACAATAGAAATGACCCTTACCAGAAGCATTGCATAGTCAAGCCACTCCCCTGTATACTTATCATCGTATGTTCCAACCCACGTGGAACTTGTTGTTGCAATTTTTTTCACGTGCTTATTCGTCATCGCAAACGGGATTGTGATCCACTGAAAAGAACAAACAATTTGTTAGGATGTGTATAATTGAAAAGCAGTCTTAAGTTCACTTTCACCATCACATAAATCGTATTATCTTGGTGTACTATAACCTAAACATAACGACATGCTAATTGTGGTTGTTTATATAAACACATCTTAAAAATAATCCCACTAGCAATTAGCAAAAAGAAGCGCTTTAGAAACGTAGTCTGGAACTAGCCCATCCAATACAATTCATCAATTTGTCATCCTGACAACTGGCAACGATATTGTATGTCTTATCACACGAAATACACACAGTACATAAACTATGGTAGACTCTAGTAAGTACAAAAAACACATGTTACCCAAAACCCGAGAGACACTCCTATTGATTCGAAGTACAACTACCATCGTTGACTCAGTTTAAGGGGTTCTTGATTATTTTAAGTGCCGGGCCAGAAAAAAATATAGATTTTCTTCCAGCTGGTTTTCAACTTTTACATACCTTGTGTAGGCTGCTCAAAATGAAACTCAGATCTCATTTTTACCAGGCTAAGTTAGTGATAAGATAGACAGGCCTTTTATTTCGTGCCTGCCTATCTTATCCACCTTCGCATAAACCCAAACAATAGTTTTCACAAAGGTTTGTAACTTGAGTCAGAAGTCAGAAGTGAGTCAGAAGATCGCTCTTGGCTATTTTTAGGCTAGAAGCGCCTGAAGTCAGATCGAGGGACTGCACAGCGTATTTTAAAGAAAGGCCAAAATCTTATGTTTGCGGATGTATTTAGTCAGAAGCCACCATGGTTGGCGGCAAAAAATTGTTCGGTTATATTGATCTAGGAATGGCCAGAAACAACACCTCAAATAGATTTTAACAGGAGAAAATTCAAGGCAATATTTTTAAAGTTTTCTATTGAATCTGTTGAAATGAAAAAGGAAACGCTATAAAACGATAAAATGATCAAATAAAGCATTTCCTTTTTGGTACTCCCTTTTGGACTAATAACTTTTCATTGAACGCATCTAATATTTACTACAGAGAAAAAAGAATATCAGTGAGGACAAAAGAAAACCAAAGATGAATCGAATTCCAAATTTTGAAAAAATGTTGGCAAAAAATATTTTCGAGATAAAAAGCATTCGGCGGGCTGGATGAAATTATGGAAGCAAAGACAAAGATAATATTTCATATGACCAATCTCTGCTACATGTGGCCTAATCTTTGTCTGGATCAGCTCTTAACACATACACCCATCTTAAACGAAAAATGCAAATCTTTATTGAGTTTAACAATAGACAAATTTCTACAATGATACGCACCAAGCCAACAAAAATGCAGATTAGTTGTACAACATCCGTATAAGCAACAGAGTACAAGCCACCGAAGAATGTGTATCCAACAGCAATAAGTGCAGAAATGATAACTGCTAAATCAATGTTGAGGTCCAGAATAACACTAAGTGTAGCTCCCAGGGCGCCTAAGATGGCAGCGGTCCACATCGTTTCGCCAAGAAATGCCGGGATGTATAAAAACCCGCCCATCCAGTTTGAGTACTTCTCCTGCAGCGGGTCTAACATTGTTACGTAGCCTTTTTCGCGCATAGTTTGGGCAAAGAAGAAACCACCTATAACGGAAACACCATTGATGTTATCAAGGGTTCAACTAAAAGATATCAAACTCGAGTAATTCAAACTTTTACCAAGTCGAATAAAATTCTTAGGTTCATTGAAAATCTCTAAACAGACCCTCAAAACCAATTTTGTCGTCTCCCTGAGGAAAACAAACCTTTGTTGTTCGAACATTCTGCGAGATTTAAGAGAAAAGCTGGCTATATAAGTACTGTTATTCAAGGCTGTTATTTAAGTCATTTTCGACTTTGAATTGACTGTTGACTGTTTACCGTTGAATCTTGAATTATTTAATGGTTTGTAACATTATGAGTATTAAACGGATGTAAAACGTAAAAAAGGTAAAACTGGAAGCTAATGATGAAAATTAAGATAAAATCTTATATGAAACTTGGGTAGTAAAGATAGCAGCTCACCTATAAGTAAGCTTACAGCATATCCCCAAGGAGCCTGGGCCCAGACCAGACCAGAAGTGTACACGGACTCAGCTGTACCGTTTATGTATCCACCTCCTACCCATGTTGCTGTCAAAGAATAGAAATACGTTATTAACTTTGTCATAAGACTAAAGAAATCACATAATGCCACCAGTGCTACTGTATACAAGGCATTATAGGTTTGACGGGAAGACAGACACAGCTCAGGGGCGGATCCAGATGGTTACGACCGTTGCAGTTGCAACTATCTAATTTTGGCAATGACTGTTCCTTTTTCTGCAACTTCGGATACCTGAAATACTCCTTACGAGGGGCAGAGACGATCTGCCATTCAAACGACCTCATTAGAGTTTTGCGGCTTTTTGCCTATCAGCTACCTGCTCCATTTCCACAGCACCCTGCGCAGCAAAGATGAAGCCCTAGTAGTTCAACGCTTACCAAAAACAAAAAAATTCAACCAAGGCAAGAACTTATGAACGATGGATGAATCCAGCAAGTACTGTAGGAGTTAGTACTCTAGTTGTGCGTCGTACTTTATTCCAACAATGAAAATAAAATAAGTTAATAATTGTAGTATCAAAAATGAATGAGAATGTGACATGTCTGTTTCACAGACTTATTGACTTTTGGCACTTAAGTTATTTAGTTATTATATTGTCAGTACTTTAGGTTTTATTTATTCTGATTAAAGAGATGACAATTTGGTTTTAAAAATAGGTGATCCACCAAGCATGCTGTTACACATTTTTCTAACTCAATCGTGAAAAAAATTGAAAAGGGGTCTCTTGACATCAGCAGTTTGGCAAAAAGCATTCTGTTGTACATGATGGACATAGCTCTGAAATGCGCCCATTATCATATGGGGGTCCACAAGAATCTATCCACGGTCCATTGATGTTCACATTACTGATGAATGATATCGAGACAAATTTAAAATTGTGTGATATAATTCTATGTGCTGACGATGCAATTTTTTATATGCTGGAAAGACAAGTACAGATATTGATAATATTTTGAGCAGTGAATTAGAACAGATTGCTTGCTAGTATAAAGAAAATAACTTGTGATAATAAACCTGAATCAAAAACAGAGTGTATTTTTTATGGGACAACCAAAAAAACAGTAAAAGCGACAGCCCTTGAAATCAAGCTGATTGGATTGAAAATTGCAGAATCAACAGCCCATAAATATTACAGGATCATTATGGATATACACATCAAAGGTCTTATATACACTGAACACATAGAGAAAACTCTAAAAAAGACAGGCTCAAGAGCCAAATTTCCAGGATAAGACCGAACTTGACCCATCACGCAGCAGAAACAATATAGAGATACATAATACTGCCACTGCTAATTTACTGCAGCAACATTTTTATAGACTTGTCACCATCTAAGAAACAGCTATTTGAAAACATCCAGATACGATCTTTAAAGATTATAAATGGCAGAAGAAATAGTCTTAAAAAATCAACAATAAACCACATCAGAAAAAGAAAGTGTGTGCTACTGAGGTCCTTAAATGCTTGAACGGTCTTGCACCCATTGATTTTATAATGTACTTTCAGAAAATAAACATTAAAAGACAACCCGCAAAAATGGACAATGAACTTTAATCGTTTCTTAAAGGGTCATTCCATGTCAAATCATCAGACCCATGTAACCCATGGTCTTAGAATTTCCTGATTTTTTTACCACAAAAAGCCATTTTGGAGAAAACAGCACATACAAAATTTTATTCTTATATCTCTTACGGTTGCGATTTTATAGCCGTTTCAAAAATGACCCGTTTTAGCCAAATATGCCACACCCAGTTTACCAAGCGATAGGCACGGCTTTCTATCAATAGCTGTAACTTTTCTATGGTTGTAAATATTTCCTTGAAAATAATGTCAATTATTGATTTGATACTGTAGATTTCAAATATTGCATCAGAATTTGACAATTTTCTAAGGTTAAGCAGATAGTCATATGTTAAAGGTTATCACTTGTTTTGAAAATATTCCCAACCGATGTATATAAATATTGAAAAAAAGTCCTGTAGCTGGAATCATAGCATTAGAAGCTTGCTATATTCTGAAAGTGTATTCTTTGGGCTATCAGAAAATGTTTAAGATTACAATTGCAATTGAAGTATTTTGAGTTAATTGCACCTTACAAAATGGGTATAATTTTGCAAGAATCGTGAGCAAAAACAAATTTGTAATTAAGGTAACATTGCATGAAATAAAAATAGCTGCTAAAAACATTGAATCAATCATGATTTCACATTCAGAGACAACAAAGAATAATTAAAAATTATCCATAGCCATGGACAAGCTGAGATACTGCTTTATAGTCACTGTATAACTGTTTGACTGGTAATTGTTTTGGATGAATCAGTTTCGCAAAGCATGTAAATGTGATACCCAGCATATTTCTGATCTGCTTGATCATGTAAAGTTCTGAGTGGGTTAAGGTGGGTGCATGAAGTTCATTTGAAAGTCCCCTTCATCTTCATTAATGGAATAGGAACCCACCCGTCATTGTCATATAGGCAAGCAACATACTTTATCGTTCGAGTCCCAATGCCATTCTCTCCCTTCTTAGAAAGAAAAGCAAAGTTTCCTGCAAAGTCTCTGTCATCAGAAAATTACTTGAAAGTAATCTTTTTATCTTTAAGTAGATGAAACTGGGGTGTAGCATGCAATTTTGCTTGTTCCAATGGGCTGACTGAATTTCATCTTAAGTGAAAAATTCATAGTTTTCGGCAAAGTCAGCCAAAAAACAAGAATCATCTTCATTTCTTCCTTTCACTTAAGGTATTTTGACTGCCATTGTGTAAGAAAAGAATGAGAGGTCAAAGCAACAATACACTTTACCAGCAGCTCAACAAAATCAGCAATACTCAAGAACCTTGTTACTATTTTTGATCTTCTAGTGTTATCACCTTGCTGAAATAGAACATCACTATCACCATCATGTAAACACTGATCAAGAAACCTTTTAAGTACAGACGTCCCTGCATTGCTTACTGTCCTTGCAGCAGACAGTCATGTCTATCATATCTCTGTATGTTTTGTTAATGGCAACTGGAAGTAATGAATTTTGATATGTAGTACAACCACAAACATAATTGCTTCTAATAAGTTTATTCCACTTAAAGATGAAAATATTACTTTCAAGTAATTTTCTGATGAAAGAGACTTTGCAGGAAACTTTGCTTTTCTTTCTAAGAAGGGAGAGAATGGCATTGGGACTCGAACGATAAAGTATGTTGCTTGCCTATATGACAATGACGGGTGGGTTCCTATTCCATTAATGAAGATGAAGGGGACTTTCAAATGAACTTCATGCACCCACCTGAACCCACTCAGAACTTTACATGATCAAGCAGATCAGAAATATGCTGGGTATCACATTTACATGCTTTGCGAAACTGATTCATCCAAAACAATTACCGGTCAAACTTAGAGCTTCAGCTACAGTGACTATAAAGCAGTATCTCAGCTTGTCCATGGCTATGGATAATTTTTAATTATTCTTTGTTGTCTCTGAATGTGAAATCATGATTGACTCAATGTTTTTAGCAGCTATTTTTATTTCATGCAATATTACCTTAATTACAAATTTGTTTTTGCTCACGATTCTTGCAAAATTATACCCATTATGTAAGGTGCAATTAACTCAAAATACTTCAATTGCAATTGTAATCTTAAACATTTTCTGATAGCCCAAAGAATACACTTTCAGAATATAGCAAGCTTCTAATGCTATGATTCCAGCTACAGGACTTTTTTTCAATATTTATATACATCGGTTGGGAATATTTTCAAAACAAGTGATAACCTTTAACATATGACTATCTGCTTCACCTTAGAAAATTGTCAAATTCTGATGCAATATTTGAAATCTATAGTATCAAATCAATAATTGACATTATTTTCAAGGAAATATTTACAACTATAGAAAAGTTACAGCTATTGATAGAAAGCCGTGCCTATCGCTTGGTAAACTGGGTGTGGCATATTTGGCTAAAACGGGTCACTTTTGAAACGGCTACAAAATCGCAACCGTAATAGATATAAGGATGAAATTTTGTATGTGCTGTTTTCTCCAAAATGGCTCTTTGTGGTAAAAAAATCAGGAAATTCTAAGACCATGGGTTACAAATCTTAAAAATATCTGATGATTTGATATGGAATGACCCTAAAGTGAAATTTGAAACAGGACGGAAAACAAATATTTTAGGAGCACTAGGTTAACAGGTCCTTGGTTGACAACTGCAAATTTATTTTGCTGAACAAGTTTACCTGTATAAATATGGTTTTGTTATTATTATCGGGATATTCTCTAAAAAATATCGTGGTGGTAGCATTCGAGCAAAGAAATGAAAACTATGAGAACATTGTTTACTAGGTAAGTTGGTGTATTTCTAAATTTAAAACCAAAAGGCGTTGAATGGTGTTCTCAAGAAAATGAAATCTGCTAGTTTCTCGCGCTTTTTCCTTTCTTGCGTAGGATTTGACCAAAAATGTAGTGTCTGACGTGAAATCTATGTTTATTAACTGGAAATTTTTAATTTTGTATCTAATTTATTGTCAACTGCCGCAGCGTTAAAGAAAGAACTAGCTTATAGCATGATAGGCTGATGACTAAGAAAGTACAACAGCAGTTAACTTTTGATATGAAGATTTTAACTCGTATTCTAGAGGTTACCATGTTCCATGAAGTCAGGATCATGTGTCAATGGTTTGACAGCAACAAAAGACTTTTGGAAAATTTTATAGATATTCCGTAGAACCAATCTAACCGCCGATTTGTTGAAAGCTTGGATTTTATTGTTATGAAGATAAACTTGACTTACTATTTTCATATATAATAATCAAGGCGATAGGTCAAAGCCTACGACGTTCTGTC
Source organism: Rhopilema esculentum (assembly GCF_013076305.1). Next base: position 5,966,906 of record NW_027020025.1, on the reverse strand, counting down.
CGTATCAGCATGAATATTCCAGCAACATCTTGTCTGAAAGCAAGAATTTCATATTTCAAGATATGAAATTTTGAATTTTATAATTTAGGTCTGGGAATATTTAAATAATATTTCTTTGTCGAATCTTGCCTCCTCAGTTTCGATTCACAATCAAAACGATAGCAATAATGGTCCAAAAACATCTCAGTCCCGCCAAGAATGTCTCTTTCTAGCTTTAAATTGTTATCTTAAACTATGTACTCATTCTTTATTGGCCGTTTTATTGGGAACTTTATCAGTTTGTCGGCCTTGGCCAGGGGACAAAAACAGAGGTTGCCGCAAACAAAGGCATCTGTGGGTCGAAACCACAGCATGAATCACAAAAACCTGTGTATGCGGTAAGTAAGAGAGACAACAAATTTCAAACTTCTAAGTGAGGGAAGCACAGTGAGAGAACGACAGTAATTTTTTGCTTCTTCAATATCTTTTTTAATTAGTAAGATATTAGCATTTAAAAACAGAACATATCTCCTAACCAGGGGTGTAATGATAGAGGGCTCAGGGAGCTGAGTCCCCTTTGTTAATGCCAAAATTGGCAAATTTCTACTTTTGCTATGGTTTTTTTGCAATATTTTGTGCAAGAGCCCCCCTTGTTTTTCTGATAGCACTACACCAGTGCTACTATCAGTCTAGCAAACAGGCTGACTTATATTTTCCACGACGGAACCTGTTAGATACAACTCTGAACATGAATATTTCGATGTGAAATTTTTCAGAATATCCCTTATTGTCACATGTTACGTGATCAATAACTTCATTCTGCTATAATTTCAGTTTTCGAATGGGTCGAATTTGGTCAGTATTCGTCAAATGAGGACAAAACTTACATTAAATAAAATGCTTTTTTATTGTTCTGTACACAGTAAGTGTTTGATGATGTCCAAATTTTGCAATCATGTGACTTTGAAAATTTTTAATGTCTCCATGATCATAACTTCACATGATTATTATTTATCAGATGACCATATAAAATACAGCTTCAAATCTTTTGATTATTACATATTCGTTAGTTGCTGATGTCAGTGTTTTTGTAATTACAGTTAAAAAAGGTATGCCGTAGATACGCGCCAAAGCAATAACTGATTGTGCAAGTGGCAGAGTACTTAATAGATGTTGCTGATGCCAAACAGGCAAAAAAATACACCTGCACAATAATTATCCTTGCTGTTCCTTTTTGCCTCCATTTCATTCCTCTCTGCACTTTCTTAATACTCCAGATCATCTTTTGGCCTCTGTATGTTTGTTAGATACATAAGCAACTGGTGTTTCATCACATTTGTATGGCTTTCGATTTCTTGTGAAATGGCTGCACTTTTTAATATGTTCAAATTCTTAGTCTGCTTCAAAACTATCTGTTTCTTTCCTTTCTCTTTGCTTCAGGCCTGGCCATAAGAGTTTTAGCAGGGGATTATCAAACAGCTCTGCTTGTAATATCCAGGTGAGCTATTCATAAATACACAAAAATAGAAATGTGGGGAAAATTATTTTTAAAGAGGGCAATTTGGTTTTCTGAACAGTTTAGGAGAGCATCAGCAGCCCCCCTCTAGCATTTGAGGGAAGCCTGGAAGTGAACAAGAGCTATGGCTCTGCTCAAATGGTCAGGCCTGCTGTTTGTCCCCTTTTTGCAAATTATCAGCTGGTTCTGGCACCTAACAACCAACAAAACCTTACTGGGGTGGTGATAGAGTTTAAAGTTCTCCACCTAAATTCATTGGTACTCAGGTTCATAATTTCAAACCACTTTAGCCATGTCAATCACTGCAAGTGAATTTCTAATAAATTGTTCAATTCCAGATTGGACAGTAGTGGTCCAAATGATTTAATTTACATTTTCAAGAAATTTTGGAAAATCTTAATGAAAATAAAACACAACAAAAGTGAGTTTAATGTACAGGTATTAGAATCATTTCTTTTAATGGCAAATAATTTCAGTAATACTGATTGTTATAACGGCTTGAATCATTCACTAAGTACACATGGCCTCTGACAAGGAGGTAAATGGGTTTCGACACATTACCCCCTTTTTTGCAAAACCTAATCCGACGCATGACCCCTTAATTTGCCCTTGCAACCCCCACATCCTATTTGCGTATAAATCCCAGTTACATAAAATTTTATGGGTATTTATGCAAGTGATTGGAAACATCTGCATCCAGCAAAGATCTGCTTTGGAATGCTTTCAATTACATCTACAAAAATCTAAAAACTAACCATTTCATTAAGCTTACAGAATTTAAGGAAACAGCTTTTTCCCACAACCAACTTTATTATACAATAACAGTAGAGAAAACAGAAAGTACCAAATGTTGAAATTGCCTATAGACAATGAAGGCAAACGCTTGAAGCAGAAATGTGTCAAAAGCCCAAAAAGATCAGTATGCTTCAAGAAAGGCTCTACTGATGGTTAACAGTAAGGTAGGGAGAATTAAGTGTAGAAAATGCCTTTCAGATCATGAATATTGGAAACATTCAACAGACTTTGCTACACTAAGCTTGTGAAACATAAGATGAGTGCACTTTTTGTATTTGTTAATGCTGCCCAAGCTTGGCTTAGTTTGTACAGTATTTTGTCTGGTGAAAAGAATTTGTTTTTGAGAGGGGGGGGTGCCATTGAAAACTTCCATGTCAGTGACAGACACTTGGGGGGGGGCAAGGGGGGGGGGGCGACTGCCTCCCAATATTTTAGAGGACAATGGTCTTTTGTTCTAAACCAATGGGAAATGTGATGTCATTTTATTAAAACAATAGGCTTGCCCCCCCCCCAATATTTGGCCAAGTGTCCGCCCCTGTTCCATCTTCATCAATAAAGTGCATGAGTTTTTAGTCAGAAAAAGTTAGGGATGCAGTTGCCCCACAGCTCGTTCTGCCACCCACTTACTGTACTTTCATGTCAGGCTTGAATTGCCTATCAACTGCTATAAATTCCTTTGGAATAGAGAATCCCAGATATAACAAACCCTCATTATTATTAACTTAATTGTGGGTCTCTTCATCATAATTTTCCTTGACAAAACAAACTTTTCTAAAAATTTTCACCATTATTTTGACTAAATTTATTCCTGATGTTCATTTATCTCTACTTTGCGGGGGAAAGTTATTGTCATGCACTTTTTATGATGCTGAAATTAAAGAAAAGATGAGTCCAAAGGTTTACACCTTTTTTATGGCTTTATGGAATTTCATAAAAAATCCAAAACACAGAAGACTACAACAACTTTTTGCCCTAGAATTTCAAGAGGAACATAAAATGCTGTGAACAAGATACAATTTGACATTAACGATCACTAACCATTAATAATTTTTGAATTCAGCCCTCAATGTCTCTTCGAAGGATTCGTTATTGAAGTTGATGAAAACTGCTGCTTATGACATGGCAAACATTTTCTTGTACTTCTAGTGCCATTTTTGTTGAAATATTAAACAAGTTCAGTTTATACTTGTGTAGAAACTTGCTCAAGTCTTGAGACATAACACGCTTTTTGTTTCAAATAGTTATTTTAAGAATTTAGCAAAGAAAATGTCATCAAAATTATTGAAGTTATTGTTGTTGTGTCAACAATTTTTCTGTTATCATTGTCTGCTTAAACAGGCCTGGCTGTAAGACATTTAACAGGGGAGCGGTAAACAGCTCTCCTAGTAGTATTCAGGTGAGCTATAAGAGTAGAAACAAAGGAAAAATTGATTTCAAGGAGAGCAAATTTGCTTGTTAGAACAATTTAGGAGAGCAATCTCTAGCTCCCCTCCAGTGTTTGAGGAGAGCCTGGAGAGGAGCAAGAGCTATGGCTCTCCTCAAATGGCCAGGCCCGCTTAAATCTATCATTAATAACCTAAAATTTTGCAAGAAAAATGTCATATGCAATTATATCCCTAGGGGATTTCAGGTGAATGATGGTTAGCACAACGACAGCGTGCATATGAAGACATTTCTGTTCTGCTACAACCTACATTGTAGACCTGGTCAGCAGGTAAACAGTGTTAATAGAGGGCTAGGGGCATCCACAAAAAGATCAGTGAATGCTTAGGGCATCCCAAACCCTTAATTCACCCCTGCTTTGAGAGTAGACCCAATTAAACACTAAGTAAAAGGTGGAGTGGTTCTTGGGTAAAAGATTTAAGGTTTTGAGATTAAAAACCACAATCTTTCTTTCTCTGCAGCTTACCTATTTTGAATTTATTTTAAAGCCTTTGCAATAAACACATAACCACTTCGACTTATGGCCTCGATTTGTGAATTTCTTCAAATTTTATTATATGACTTTTTAAGCTCAGATTTAGTTTAATCGTCATAAATTTAGACTGGTTACAATTCTTTGCATTGTTTGCGCTTGCATTTTAGATTTTATAGAGAAATGAAGTTTGAAAACTTGTAAGGGACTTGACTGCAAAAATCATTTTGTGGAAACTCTCAGTCAAGGTCAAATTCCTTATAAAATCTTTATCTTTATGCCATTGTGAAATCAATATCGTGAGCAATACCATAATGAAAACTTCCAGGTAGATTAAAAACATTGCTGTCAATCTAAATCTGAGAAAAAGGTTTGTAAAAAATTGAAGAATTTTCAAAAATGAGACAAAAAGTTGAATCGGTGTATTTGGGAAGATTATTGAAAGAGTCTGCAGAAATCAATAACTGGCTCAAACTCTTGATTGTAAAAATCTACAAGATCTTAATCCATCTGGTTCTAAACAATGCATAGTTCATTTTCAATGATACAATGCAGCCTGTGGTAATGTTTGCATATTATTTATAGCATATTGCAGCCTTTTTGTAGCACATTTCTAAGAAATTACTATCAAACTGAAACAGCAAGTCTTTCCTGAAACAGCTTTTTACCAAAACAAAATGGTTGTATCAACTTACTGGCTTGAAAACATATATGATTCTGAGTATATGTATCAAAAAGCAATATGAGTTTCTGAGGAGCGAATGGGATTAAAATGTGCTGGGAAAATAATATACAAGCAACACACATTAGAAAATTTGCAATCACTTGCAGTTACAAGTAAGGCTAAGGATACTTGCCTTGTACTGGCATGCAGCTTGAAATCATTCTCAATGGTATCTCAAGAAATTTTTTAGGTTATAGACAAACTAAAATACTGGGTATAGAACTAGTAGGGTCAGAGGGCCCAAAAGTAGAGTATTTCTACTTTGGCTATTGTTTTTTTTGACAGCCCCTTTTTTTCTCAATGCCAATACCCCCCTTCCAAAATATTTTGCCTGGGATCAAAGCACCCTGTTGTCATATTCTTTAAAGTTCCACTCACAGCTCATAAACATAGCAAACACAAAGTGCTCACAGTCAAGGATTTTGCAATAAATACATGGACAGGTCAGGCAAAGTGCCAATAATAAGGGTAAAACAATAGGACAGTGAAGAAAATTTACATTTCATGGGGGCAGTGGGGCATTCCCCTACTGCCACTGTGGTGTTGGTATCACTATTCATGCTCACATCTATGCTTGGCAAAAATCAAACATGCATTTTTCAAACCTGTTTTCCAAACTTGCCAGATTGTCACCTACTATTTATCTAAAACTTCTGACAAGAAAACCACAAACAGATTTCAATGGATGAATAAATTGTACGATTGTGTCTATCAGTTCACTCGCAAAAGCATGGAAAAATCCCCAATTATTTTTCTACACACAGCTGGGACCCAATAAAAAAACTGATCTGATTGATGGCTGAACTAATCAGGCTGATGACCTGCCAACTCAAAATTTTGAATTTATTTGTTTAAAATTGCGTGCGATTGGCATTCCTTTTGTTAAGGGATTAAATCAAAGAGGACCGTTTCTTGTTTTTCTTCTGAGGGCTGGCGTGACGTGCAAAGTCCATCTCGATATCAAAAAGTTGTTTTGGAATGTAAAATTGATTGAACTTGGCTTTGTTGGTTATAAAGATGGTACTTTATCATTTCAGTTCCCTTGTTTGCACAGATTAGTCGCAGAAAAATGAAGTAGAGCAAATGCACATTAAAGGTCCAGCAGGAGATGTGACGCGAAACACTGAGTTTTACAAGGTGGCGCTAAACAAACGCCTATTTTCAGTCTCCAGGGCATCGTCAGTAAGCCCCTTCTCCATACTTCGCTCAAAGGCTGATGTCTTGCCGCCATATTTGGTGTCCTACAAAGATAAAGACATTGTGATTGCTTTACTAAATCTAAGGCAACTTACCTGTCATGGTAAATGTTCCGACGAAAAGTCCAATACTTCTTCCGGCCAACATGACCTCTTCTCCCTCCCCTCCCTCAGCTTCATCTCCGGATTTCTTTTTTCGAGCAGCTAATAAACCAACCAGGAATATTATGATGTAAAATACGATCACTGCGATAAGCCCAGGTATGTTGACTGCCATGCTAAAATGCAACAACCATTCTGAGCAGCAACAACCGACGTTCTGTGTTTCTGCTTTCAATTCTGCACTTTGCTCCGATTCAAAGAGCTCAAAGGTCAGAGTTGATGAGCCACGCTTGCCCCAGTCGCCCCAGCAGTCCCTGCCTGACCTATGACGTATCGACAGAGTTTGTTTTGTAAAATATCGAATTCACCTTGCACCAACGCGTCATCACATTCTGTGACGTCATATAAAGAGACCACAAACTACGGAAAGATAATTCAAAATGCCACAATCGTTCGTTGGAAAAGTATGATTGTGGTTACAACATTCATAAAACCAATTTCCCAAAACCGTAGTTGTACAAAAATCAACGTTCAATGAAAAAAAGTATTCAGACACCAATTTCGCAAATTATTGCCCCCCTGCCCCCAGTGCCTACGGGCCTCATGGTTAAGGTAGAAAATATTGCTCCAATGAGACATTTTCCAGCGAAGTAGATACATCAAAATTCGAAAAGTTTCTCACCTTCTCACCTTCTGCGGCAACCATGGTGTTCCCTCAGGTAGTAACTTTCGTGTACTTGTTTATTGCGACACGAGCATCTGCAAGCTGGCAAAGACCTAACCTACCTAAGTAAAATTGGTCCCTATTCTGTTTAATGATTAAATGATGTATTTTTTTTTACCCAGAAAAATATAGAGCGTTGGGAATATTGAAAAATCAAGAACAAAGATCTACAAAGAGCTTTCTTAATATGTCTGTTTTCTTGTAGGGACATTTTGTTAAAAAAGTGAGTCCCCACAAAGAATAATAATCCTGCTCTAAGTAGCTGCTCTTTCTTGTTTGTTAGATTCATGTCCTGTCATAATCTTAATGTTTGTGCATCCTTTTCAACTGGGATTCCATGTTTTCACTCCGATTGCCGAGCCCCCCTGTCGGAAAGCCAAGCCCCTCTGCCGGAGATTTTCTAGCACCACCACTGCTAGATTTGCCACTGTCCTCAACAGTATTTAGTTGCTTTTCTTCAAATCTAATTTGGGAACACAAACGTTGAAAGCATTTCAAAGGGGGGGGGGGCGAATTTAGAAACGAGGTACATCGGTGACCTGCAAAGTACTAAACCACTATTTATAAAACGTGGAAGGGCATCTGCCTCCTTACCGTGGGTGCCAGAGCCTCAGAGAGTAGGCTCTGGCACCCAGGGTAGTGCCCCCTGTGCCCTCCGGTTCCTTTGTCTATGATAATTGTTTTTCTACCATTCTCTACATGACTGTATTGAAATCCTTTTATTATTCTATTACCTGAAGGGAGATGAATATTTTGCAGCAGATTATAAACCGTTAAGCAGATAGGGGTCGCATTAGGCTGCGTTTAGAATCGTGAACACATCACAACAATAAGTCTTGGTACATTAAAATAAATATTTGCACATTTTCAATAGCATCTCCCTTACACCTTTTTTAAAGGAACCCGATAGCTTTTGCGAGTCCGGCTCTTCATATTACTTAAGATCTTATAAGCACAGCTTGATCTGACAGTATTACGTAAGGCAGGTATAGAAAAATGTTAGAACACAGGGTTCCCATTCATTGCAGGACATCACATGACAATTGCATCATTGCGCTGCAATTGCATCAGCTTCTGTAAATTGTATTATTCTTATGGTATATAAGGGGTGGCTTTATAGTTAGGTTCAGTCCTGCCGTAAGATTGATGAACTCCGTGTACCTTGTCGCTAGCTTGCAGAATTGTGTATGCCGTTACATTGTCGCCGTTAGCCGTTTAAGATATTTTTAGTCGTTTGCCGTGAACTGATGAATTAGAAGAAGTGTATAGAGAATTGGATAACAGTTTTTGCCGTATTTATCGTGTACGTTTCTGCGAACGACCTACGAACTCACATTTGTAAAACCCCCTTTTAAGTGGTTTTACATTGGTGCCCCGTGTGAGGAAGACGATTGAACGAGAAAACTTTTTGAATGCAATAACTTTTTTAAGATTCTCCGCACGTTAGAAATTATTTTTAGCCGTTTGATGATCAGTTTTCACGTCTTTTCGAAGATCAAAGCCGTTTTTCTTCAAGTAGAGAGAATTCCTTACAAAGAGTGAACTTTGTGTATTTGCCTTACAACGAGTAAATTCAGTTTATTATCCTTGCAAAGAGTGAACTTTGTTTATTTGCGTTGCATCGTTTGGTTTAAATAGAACGACTTTATCTGCAAGATCTCTTTTTGTGAGATATACAAGATTTTATTGGACGTCCAGTGTGTGCGTAATCGCTGCAATTTCTTTTCTTTGACTGACTCAATTTTGCTGAATAGTGTTTTAACGTAGTTAACTTTATTGGTAATCGTTTCGAAATGGCTGAGCAACTCCAGATAACAGTAGACAATTTACAAACGCAATTAAGTGCTGGCAGGCTGCAATAGATGGTAACACAAATTCTAGTTTGTTTAAACAACCCCCGTTTAATGGCCTCCCAAACGAAGATGTAAACGAGTGGCTGGCAAAATTCGATAGACTTTCGAAATTTTACAGTTGGTCAAACGCAAAAAAACTCGGTGCACTTCCGTTAATGTTGGGTGGCCCTGCACTGGCCTGGTTTCAAACATTGACTAATGAAACTGCCAATGATTATCAAGCTTTGATCGAGGCCCTGAAAGGCAGGTTTGGAGCCCAAAATTTGGACTTCATTTTAAGACAGGAACTTTATGCACGTAAGCAAGGACCAAACGAGCCTTTATCAGTCTACACGGAAGTGATAAGAAAGTGCCAACGTCTTTCTCTTTCGGACATGGAGATGATGAACTTATTTATCAATGGTCTAAAAAACGAAATTGAAAGTCATGTTATTTTGAACCAGCCTAAAACGTTCGCAGAAGCTGATAATTTAGCCAGGCTCCGATCAACAGTTTCCTCCACTTTCGTATCTGAAAACCTTTTTCCGAGTTTAAGTAACACCCTGCAGGAGCAACGAATAAAAGAACTTGAAGGCCAAGTTAATTTGCTGATGACATATGCCTCTCAAAAACAGGAACAAAAACCAGTCCATGCTATCGACACTGCGTTTCAATCCAGTTTGCCTCTTCAAAATGGTCTTCATGGCTTTTCGAATGCCTTTAACAGCGTTCCTTACGGCAAAAACGAATTGCAAAACATAAATTTGGCTGCCATCGATAATCGTTTCCAACAGCCAGTTCACAAAAATCCTCAAATTTCCAGGCGCTCATTCCAAAACGGTGCAAGGGGTCGCAATCTTCGTACCACTGATGGTCAGCCCATATGCAATTCTTGTCAAAGAGTCGGGCATGTTTCTCGTTATTGCAATCTGAGGCAACAATATCCTGCTCCTAGTCAAAACCAGCGTCAATTCAACTTTTGGCAGCGCCAATCTAATTTTGAAAACGACCGATTTGACCAAATCTCGTTATCAGCAAACACGATATGGTTCGCCTCGTTTTCAGCAAAGTCAATCATCCTTTCAGCAAAATTTAAACGGGAAAGGGTCTTCACGTCTGGGGAACTGAAGACCCAAACAGTTAAAAATGAACAACCTCCCCTAATGGACAATGAATTAGGTAAATGGGGACAGCAAAGAATGAGCAGCCAAAACTTTCTTTCTGATAAAACGGAACGGTGCAAGGAACCTGGTGTTTCAAAACCAACTCCAGAGCCGCAAAGTGACCCTAAGAATTCAGCCGTCGTTGAGGTCACTTGTATGCAGTCAGCCATGTCAGCTCCTTTGTCTTCCCCTACTAACGTGTTAATATGGGGTACTGTTGCTAAGCAGCCGGTTAAACTTTTAGTAGACACGGGCGCAGAGGTCTCTGTAGTTAGTGAAAACTTTTACGAAAGTATTTTGCGCGCAAGTCACAGCCTGCTGCACAAAGGAACAATTGACAGTGTTAAAACTGCTAATGGACACGTAGTTTTTGTTTGTGGTTTCGTTTCTTTCCCTGTTTTTATTGGGAAAAAGGAGTATCAATGTGATGCATCTGTCGTTCCTGGTTTGTCTTATGATGTTGTGTTGGGATGAGATTTTCTTCATCAATTTAGCGCTGTTATTGACGTAAAGGGTTGTTTTGTTACATTTGAAGAAATTAACACTGTGTATTTTGCCGTTGGTGATGTTCCACCTTTTGTATCAGAGGTCAAGGTTTCTGAAACTCATATTATTGATGCTCAGAGCGAGGTTATTATTCCAGTTTCTCTGGCGACATTTTTTTCTCAACCAGTAATTGGTCTTCTTGAAA
>NW_027020025.1:5943538-5956169 GCF_013076305.1 Rhopilema esculentum | reverse complement strand
TGTAAATAGACAGTTCATTTAAACAATCGCTTTTATGCTGTTGCTGTTGTTTTGTTCGATTATTGATTTTGCTGCATGTCACGTGATGGCTACATACCAGCATTGCATCAGACATCAGATCACACGTTGTACTTTGTGCTGGGTTCATGTACATTGCATCAGATATTTTTCTATCGCTTCCCTGATTGGCCAGGAACATTAAATACATTTCTGTTAACCATATTTAGTAAAGACATATTATTTTCCTAATTTTAACCTTTGCCCTAGATATTCATATATATATCGTGTAGCGTAGTTTTTAGAGAGACTCGCCGAAAGCTGTAGATTAATAAAGTTGCTGTCGAAATCATTTGCTGTTCTAGACGAGACGTGTCTTCATTCGAGTTCTTCTGCTCAAGGTCGTAAGTTAATTCTTCTTATTATTTAGAACTCACGCGTTTATGTTAGATCAAAGTAGTGATTTAACATTTGGTGCCCCCGTGTGTCAGGAAGACGATTGAACGAGAAAACTTTTTGAATGCAATAACTTTTTCAAGGTATCTTAGCACATTAGAAATTATTTTCAGCCGTTTAATGATCAGTTTTCACGTCTTATCGAAGATCAAAGCCGTTTTTCTTCAAGTAGAGAGAATTCCTTACAAAGAGTGAACTTTGTGTATTTGCCTTACAACGAGTAAATTCAGTTTATTATCCTTGCAAAGAGTGAACTTTGTTTATTTGCGTTGCATCATTTGGTTTAAATAGAACGACTTTATCTGCAAGATCTCTTTTTGTGGAAATACAAGATTTTATTGGACGTTCAGTGTGTGCGTAATCGCTGCAATTTATTTTCTTTGACTGACTCAATTTTGCTGAATCGTATTTTAACGTAGTTAACTTTATTGGTAATCTTTTCGAAATGGCTGAGCAACTCCAGATAACAGTAGACAATTTACAAACGCAATTAAGTGCTGTCCAGGCTGCAATAGATGGTAACACAAATTCTAGTTTGTTTAAACAACCCCCGTTTAATGGCCTCCCAAACGAAGATGTAAACGAGTGGCTTGCAAAATTCGATAGACTTTCGAAATTTTACAGTTGGTCAAACGCAAAAAAAACTCGGTGCACTTCCGTTAATGTTGGGTGGCCCTGCACTGGCCTGGTTTCAAACATTGACTAATGAAACTGCCAATGATTATCAAGCTTTGATCGAGGCCCTGAAAGGCAGGTTTGGAGCCCAAAATTTGGACTTCATTTTAAGACAGGAACTTTATGCACGTAAGCAAGGACCAAACGAGCCTTTATCAGTCTACACGGAAGTGATAAGAAAGTGCCAACGTCTTTCTCTTTCGGACATGGAGATGATGAACTTATTTATCAATGGTCTAAAAAACGAAATTGAAAGTCATGTTATTTTGAACCAGCCTAAAACGTTCGCAGAAGCTGATAATTTAGCCAGGCTCCGATCAACAGTTTCCTCCACTTTCGTATCTGAAAACCTTTTTCCGAGTTTAAGTAACACCCTGCAGGAGCAACGAATAAAAGAACTTGAAGGCCAAGTTAATTTGCTGATGACATATGCCTCTCAAAAACAGGAACAAAAACCAGTCCATGCTATCGACACTGCGTTTCAATCCAGTTTGCCTCTTCAAAATGGTCTTCATGGCTTTTCGAATGCCTTTAACAGCGTTCCTTACGGCCAAAACGAATTGCAAAACATGAATTTGGCTGCCATCGATAATCGTTTCCAACAGCCAGTTCACAAAAATCCTCAAATTTCCAGGCGCTCATTCCAAAACGGTGCAAGGGGTCGCAATCTTCGTACCACTGATGGTCAGCCCATATGCAATTCTTGTCAAAGAGTCGGGCATGTTTCTCGTTATTGCAATCTGAGGCAACAAAATCCTGCCCCTAGTCAAAACCAGCGTCAATTCAACTTTTGGCAGCGCCAATCTAATTTTGAAAACGACCGATTTGACCAAATCTCGTTATCAGCAAACACGATATGGTTCGCCTCGTTTTCAGCAAAGTCAACATCCTTTCAGCAAAATTTAAACGGGAACGGGTCTTCACGCCTGGGGAACTGAAGACCCAAACAGTTAAAAATGAACAACCTCCCCTAATGGACAATGAATTAGGTAAATGGGGACAGCAAAGAATGAGCAGCCAAAACTTTCTTTCTGATAAAACGGAACGGTGCAAGGAACCTGGTGTTTCAAAACCAACTCCAGAGCCGCAAAGTGACCCTAAGAATTCAGCCGTCGTTGAGGTCACTTGTATGCAGTCAGCCATGTCAGCTCCTTTGTCTTCCCCTACTAACGTGTTAATATGGGGTACTGTTGCTAAGCAGCCGGTTAAACTTTTAGTAGACACGGGCGCAGAGGTCTCTGTAGTTAGTGAAAACTTTTACGAAAGTATTTTGCGCGCAAGTCACAGCCTGCTGCACAAAGGAACAATTGACAGTGTTAAAACTGCTAATGGACACGTAGTTTTTGTTTGTGGTTTCGTTTCTTTCCCTGTTTTTATTGGGAAAAAGGAGTATCAATGTGATGCATCTGTCGTTCCTGGTTTGTCTTATGATGTTGTGTTGGGATGAGATTTTCTTCATCAATTTAGCGCTGTTATTGACGTAAAGGGTTGTTTTGTTACATTTGAAGAAATTAACACTGTGTATTTTGCCGTTGGTGATGTTCCACCTTTTGTATCAGAGGTCAAGGTTTCTGAAACTCATATTATTGATGCTCAGAGCGAGGTTATTATTCCAGTTTCTCTGGCGACATTTTTTTCTCAACCAGTAATTGGTCTTCTTGAAACTACGTCAAAACTTTCAGACAGGTACCATCTGCTTGGTGCTTCATCTTTGTCACGTTCTTCAGAGGAGGGCTTTGTCTCCTTTCGTCTTTTGAATCCATCCGACGAGCCAGTTTTGCTTCATAAGGGTACTGTGGTTGGCCAGTTTGAGGAAATGCACCCAGACGACGTTGTTGTATCACTTGAGTCAAAGCCGTTCATTGCACCTATTGATGCGATCAAATGCAAAGAAAAAAAAGATCTTTTGTCCTTTTTTGACTGTTTGCCAAGTCCAGCTTTGACCTTTTCAGAAAACTCTCAGCTCAACGGTTTACTTGAAGCCTATGGAGAAATATTTGCATCATCCCCCCTTGATCTAGGTCACACTTCCATAATTCAGCATGAAATAGACACTGGTAATTCCAAGCCTATTAAGCAAGCACCATACAGGGTTTCACAAAACCAGCGAGACGAAATTGAAAGTCACATTTCTAAAATGCTGGAACAGAACATAATCAGTGTTTCTTCTAGCCCATGGAGTTCACCTGTAGTCTTGGTTAAAAAAAAAGATGGTACAACCCGTTTTTGTATAGACTACCGTAAACTGAATGCAGTAACACGTAAAGACAGCTTTCCTTTGCCCAGGATAGATGATGCCCTGGATTCTCTAGCTGGCTCTATTTATTTCACTACTCTAGACTTGCAATCTGGTTATCACCAGGTAGCCATGCACCCCTCATCTAAGGAGAAAACGGCATTTATAAGTCATGCAGGACTGTATGAGTTTAACGACATGAGTTTTGGGTTAACAAATGCTCCCCCAAACTTTCAGCGTCTAATGTCAAGACTTCTTCACGGTTTAGAGTGGAAGATCTGTTTGATCTACATCGATGATATTATCATGTTTACAAAGACATTCGAGGAACATCTGTCTCGCCTCAGTCTCGTTTTTGATCGCCTTCGTGAAGCCAGTCTCAGAAGATGAGCACTTATCGATACCTGCGAACCACAGACGACCAGCCGATTTGCAATTACTGCAAAAGAGTGGGACACGTGGACAAATATTGCAGAAGACGCCCGTTGAAGCAGCAACCATTGCAAGGAAAAGCTTCTGTGCCTGTGAATGCAAAAATGAGCCCAGTTTTTGAAGCCGAAATTTGGACGAGAATGACAACCCAAACCACAACTGAACCCTACGTTGCTCTGTGCAAGTTGTTCTGCAAGTTAGAAGAGATAACAAAGGAGCTTGCTAACTTGATGAAAGAGCAATTGGGCCAAACAATAGAGTTCGACGAGGCATGTATTTTCAAAACGCCCCTGACAACGATATTCAAAGGAATGACGTCAATCACCGATTTACTGTTAGCCCCATCACATCAGTGCAGATCAACATCACCATTATTCTCATTACCAAAAACGAAAGAGTTTCAAGGCATGTTGTATAAATGCGAAGAAGAAACGCCACAAGAAGACCAAGCCAGGAGGCTTGTTTTCAAAGGAGGGGGCTATGTTAGAACACAGGGTTCCCATTCATTGCAGGACATCACATGACAATTGCATCATTGCGCTGCAATTGCATCAGCTTCTGTTAATTGTATTATTCTTAAGGTATATAAGGGGTGGCTTTATAGTTAGGTTCAGTCTTGCCGTAAGATTGACGAACTCCGTGTACCTTGTCGCTAGCTTGCAGAATTGTGTTTGCCGTTACATTGTCGCCGTTAGCCGTTTAAGATATTTTTAGTCGTTTGCCGTGAACTGATGAATTAGAAGAAGTGTAAAGAGAATTGGATAATATTTTTTGCCGTATTTATCGTGTACGTTTCTGCGAATGACCTACGAACTCAAATTTGTAAAACCCCCTTTTTAAGAGGTTTTACAAAAAGCTATATTTCTATCCATGCCCCCCTCCCCCCCGAATCCAATTTAGCTGCTTACGGGCCTGAGGCGGAACGCTATTCTCGTCATTCGCGCACCCAGCCCTGAAACATTGTAATGTGGAGTACTCACTGGCTTCGGTTTGCCATTTAAATATTGACGTGTCAAGGTGTGAAGAGGATCAAATCGAAATAGAAAAAAAACAATCAAATATACCATCGACTATCATTGATTCTTTAGTTGATGCAACCGCCAAATCTGCCGAGTAAACACCGAAAATGCCGAGTCTGCCAACTTAAGAAAAGATTCAGAACTCCTGGGGAGGGGAGGGGGTTGGTGCCACCAATGTTTCCCAAAGTGTTGGTTATTAGATCTCCAATGTTTTTATGTCTTTTTAATGCTAGTATAGGGGGCTGTTTCCATACTTGCTTAGTTTTTTCTCTTTCAAAATTATGTCCCAGTGATCTTTAAACAAGTTGCTTAAAAGGGGCGCACGATTATAAGAGCGGAATTATGGGTTCAAATTTTTAACCAAAATGGCACGTCCCCGTCAAAAATTAGGCTTAGTTTACCCCCCCAAGAATGAAGACGCAAGAGATTTTTAAACTTAACAAATATCTAAACCAGGGGTTCTTAATTGTTTTGAGTGCTGGGCTGTCGGAAATCTGTGACACTTCGAACCGATAGCCTAATAAGATGACTGTAACTTAACAAACAATAAAAATCGCTACCCTTGGCGCAAAGACCTACTCGCCGACCTTAGTCCGAACCGCAAGAAAAGACTTTAAGAACGAGATGGTAAACTTGAACGTAAGGTTCAATTAATGTCTTAACAGAACTACTGATATTAACTACAACAAGATATCAAAATACACAAAATCAATTACTAAATATATAGCAATGCCTAAGTAATGCTACTTAGCGAAAACTCGTCTTAAGGACGTAAACTTAAGAGCGGGTGGTCTCCTAATAGGTTGGAGACGACTTCTACCAAACTGCGCGATGTTACGGAGATTACTTAAACGCTTACTAAACGCAAGGTCAACGGGGTAACACGAGTGGACACTGTGGGCGTTACCTAACAATTGCTACTGCACAAAATCAAAGCAATACAATATAAACAACAATGCAATAAATCAATGCGTAAATACAGAGTAAACTAATTCAATGTCAAATAGAACAACGTAGTATAGTTCTCGATATATCTTAGAAGTGTCCACTACGTACTTGCGCTTCAATCTGTAATGATTCTTATAATGATCCCAACTGGATCTCACTGCAACAAGAGCTTAAAGTGCCTTACGCAAATAATCAAGGGACTCACCGGCCACAATTTGGTCTTTGTCTTGACTTTGACTTTACTTTATCTTTGCTACACTAGCTTCGAAGTTGCTGAACGTTTCGGTCACTCTGCCCTAGCTACACGACACCCTCTCACACACACTCTAGACCAGGGGTTCTTAATTGTTTTGAGTGCCGGGCCAGAACATATGAATTTTCTCCGGGGGCCACTGAGTTTTCGACTTTTACATAGCTTGTGTCAAAAAAGTTGCGCAAAATGAAGTTCGGATCTCATACTTACCAGGCTAATTTAGAGATAAGATAAACAGGCCTATTATTTCTTGTTAGATTCTATATTCATTAAAAATCTATGAAGTGCGCTTATTTTCATGAAATAAATTTTGGAATTGTGGATGAGAGGAGAGAAAAAGGGAGGGCGATGATGATAACATTTAGGAACATGATGCTGGCTTGATGTTAGATAGAGGGATTGGCTTGGCTCAATGTGCAATACCCGACAGATTTACATGCCAATGCAAGGGGAAATTTTCTTGGAGGAGGGGGACTAAAAGCTTCCAACTGTAACAAAGTATATAAAGCCAAAAAAAGATTTACACCAAAGTTTGCAGCATGCATTTCTTTTCCAGGTTGATTCAGAAGGCAGTTGTGCTATTTTTAGGCTACAACATTAATATTCGTTAAGGTCCGCCTAAAACATGGACACATGGGGCTCCCACTTCAACTTGAAGTCTTCAAGCCTATCTGTTACATAGCCTCCCAGTTCAATGCATATTTTTCTTGCATGTTGCCAATCTTTTAATGAAATGGAATTATTTTTTGATTTTTTCCTTTGTGTAAACTCAGGTTCCGAAAAGGTTTCGAAAACAAATGTTCACTTGACCATGCAAGGGGACCGCAAAAAGGGACTTTCCCTCTTAATGGAGACTGCATACCATAATTATTCCATTTTCTTTGTCTCCAAAGTTAAACAATCAATCATGTGCTAAAAAATTTTAAGCCAGCAAATTCATCAGTGATGTGCTGGCAAACAACTATACTTGCTTCAGGATGGGGGGGGGGGCTGGGGTGCACGAGAAGGATGTGGTCGATGTCTTGAGAAAAATTGATAAGAAGAGTTGGTAGTTGATGAGATAATCTTTTGGTGGGATAAGGAATGGTGGGATACAAAGGAGAACATTGATTAACAATAAATAGAATACTGGTGGGTTTGACAGACTAAAAGGTTGCAAAAATATTGTCTTCTAGTCAACCTTCAAGTTCATTGACAACTAAAATTGACAACATTACCACTGTCCCTAGTGATTTACTAAGAATGGATCTTTGGAGTCACCATCAAGCTTTAAACTTTGGCCTTCTGTTACTGTATATTTAACTTCTCTTGATACAATAGCACACCTGCAGAACAGCATACAAAAGTTATTGATTTATGGAGCCTTGTATTTTTCTCAAAACTTTTCTGTGACTGTAGAATTTTACAAAAAAATTCCAAAAACAATTGATCGCACAGGTTGAACTTTCCAAATGTCTAAAGGAAATAATTATGATATCTTCCTTTTGCACTCTGGACATCGTTAGCAATTTTTGCAACATTTTTCAATCATTTTGCTCCAAACATTAAGGATTTCCCAATTTTTTGTAATGAGTTCCATATCATAATATCAAACACAATTTTACAAACAGTCTTTAACTCAACTAACTACCAACTACAAACATGCGAAAATACATAAACAAGTTTTTGTTAAGAGATCAACTTCTGTGTAATATAGCAATGTGGATTGACACTTCATGTGAAAGGGCTACACAGTGACATTGTTTTTTTATTATGTAACTAAAGATTGCTTTCTTAAGACTTGTCACTGGAATACATGGCACATATGCATTTCTTCACACATTGGAAGGCTTTGCCAGGATCCATATGCAGGTGATAAGAAATCATATTGCCACCAATGCAAATGTAAATGCCAAAAGCTGATATTCATTTTTCAGGTGAGAGGGGGGGGGAGCAACAAAGTTTTTGTGGTTCAGATGTTTCTGCTTTAATCAGGGGCTGTGTGGTCAGGGGGCAGGGGGGCCATGGCCACCTCTGCTTTCAAAATTTGAGGGATTTTTGGAAAAATTGTTGTTTTGTCAGAAAATTCTCAGCTTGAGCTCTGGGTAATTCTCAAACTTTTGGCAACATAAAAATGATTTCTCAGGTTTTACAGATTTCTACCATAGAGTGATTTGCTGCTTGGATTTTGTCAGATAAAATACAAATCTTCAAGGGCCAATTTTGGTTATAGAAATTGGTCAATATTTGTCATAAATCATATCTTTATTTGATATTGAAGACTGGGACAGCGCCGGTTTGTGAAAATTTTGTCCTAGATTTGAAAATTTATGCAGTTATGTCGTGTAAGGTAAAGCAGGAAGAAGTCGATCAAAACCATCGCTTACCCACGGTGGATTTTCAATTTAAGAATAAAATTTGATCATCAAAATTTGCTTCAAATACTGCAATTTCTGGCAAATTTGAAGCAATAGGTTATGAAAAAGTTTCACCTTCCACAGCAACCATGTGGTCGCTTCAGGTATCAACTTCTTCTACCCTTGTCTTAAGCTACAGATGAGAGAACATTCACTGTCAGTATGAAGAAACAGCGACAAGACAAAAAAATGCATTTTAACTATCTTTCCAGCCAAGGCAAAAGTTAAGAGTCTTTCTGCCCTGACTCTGCAAATGCTTCTATTTGAGTAAAATAAATCAAAGAAATTTTGTCAAAAAATCTTTCTTTCTTCTCCACTCTAGAATTCATTGGCCACGATACCCCTTGCTGCAATTGCTCAAGCTACTAATGAACTATAAAACAGATTTTGAGTTTTAGATCTGAGTGTGTAACTTTGTGGCTTAACAAATTCCCTAAGGGATGTCAGCCAATAATTTACCATCAAAATTAGGCTTTGCTGGTAATGTAATGGTCTTTGATGTGGCATTTGAATGTGTGTGTATTTACTTGTTTTACATTGATTGTTTAATTCTAGTGCACTATATACAATTTTACTTGTACAAAGCAAACTAATCCGAATTGATAAATTACTAAATATGGATGGATGAATAAATACTTAAATTAACATGAATAAATATTTTTACAGTATTATACTTAAAATGATATATAAAAGATAAAATGTAAAATACATGCTGACATGCGTTGCGTTTACAGTTTGGACCATTCCACTTTTTTATCTAGCATTTGAAGATATTTAAATCTTCTGCCTATTTTATTTTGTTTGGTAGCCCATTCCAAATTTGGTTTGTTCTATAATGTTGTAAATCATTTGAATTTGTTGATGAGTAAGTTGAGGATCTATATTTTCAAAGTTTTTTCATGAAAGACGGGTTTAGATTTTCAATGTCTTGAAAATTTCAATGCAAACTGCTCTCATACGGGAAACATGCATTGTAAAATTTTCTGAATTCACAAGTAAGTCACTATAAGAGGTGAATCGATCATTATATAAAAATCTGAGGACACCTTCTTGGATTTTTTCATTTAGATAAGGTGAACATTATTCATCAAAATCTAAAAATACTTTCAGCCAGTATATAAGGGTAGTGGGAAAATATATTACCACAAGAAACACTTTATCATGGAGAAAAATTGCCAAGCATCAAAGCAGAAAAATAGTTTTGTTGTCAATAAAATACAGGAAGTGTGTGTGTTGATATTGTAGCATTGTTGGGTTAAGGAATCCCATGTTTCTTGAAAAAAATGCTCTAATAGATGATAGCCCGCATGTTAAAAAGAAAATGACGCAATTCACAAGGCTGGGGAACAACCGTTCATTTCTTACCAATTCCCTATCGTCTTTCAAATTTCTACAAAATATTTCAGAATTCCTCTCTCATTAACATCACCTGCCAAAGGTTCAAAACGTACCTGAAACTTTATTAAGAAACCTGTAAATAGGTTCAGGGGCGGATTTAAGCAACAATGATTGGGGGGGGGGAGTATTAGACACTTATTTTGGTGCCACACCCTTCAGATCACTTGTTAATGATGGAAACGCCCATTTTTAAAATTTGGTTTTCAACTTTGAGGTAAAGCCGACAAAAAGCAGTGGCGTAGCCAGGGTTGGAAGATTGATTAGGGCAAAGAGGAGAAAATTTTTGCTGACCAGACCTCTAAGAATTTGGGAAAACACCCATTTTGGAAATGCATTTGGAAAAGCTATGAAATTTTTACGTGGCAATTTCCCTTTATACAATGTCATGTGTAGCGTTTTGTGGCTGACCATATTCTACAATTGTCTATTACCTTCACCATTCCTCTAATGTTTATATCCTGAATTGGGTAAGGCGAGGAAGAACTACGTGTAAGATGTGATTTTCCAAAGTTGTTATCAAATATCTAGACATAATAAACAGTATTCGAAATTTTTAAACCAAGTCCGTTCTCCTTGGAGTATTTTTATGGATTGGATTGCTATAGCATTTTAGTTTATATTTTATTGGGAATGTCTCAAGAACGTGGAGGACTTTTTTTTACAAATCCAAAAACGAGAGGAAAATGTTGAACATCGTGTAGAGATATAGAGGGTCTCCTGAGAGCGAAGCGAGCAGAAATTTTTTGCGACGACGGTCTTGAAACAATGTTTACCAAAAGACACAGAATTATTGGGGGGATGTCGCACCCCCAACACCCCCCCCCCGCTAAATCCGTCCCTGAATAGAGTTGCAGGCAACGCCTAGCTGACACTTTTGTTCTACCTGATTCAGAAGACAGTTGTGCCATCTTTAGGCTACAACATTAATATTCGTTAAGGTCGATTTAGTGCACTTGAAGTCGGATCTAGGGATCCAGGGGGTTTAAAAATAAAACTAATTCGAATTCAAAATTTTCAAAGTGTAAGCCAAAAATATTTTTTTGAGATAAAGCGCTTGGCGGGCCGGATAAAAACGTGCTGCAAGCCGGCCCGCGGGCAAAAATGGCCGCTGATCTAAACGATTAAAACGGGTTGAAAATTACGAGAATGGTAAAGGACGTAAGTAAGTCCTCAGGAACTTTTATTCACCTGGATCAGGGACTCTGGAGAATTCCTTGTCCTTGCGAAAAGTAGCAGTTTTTCATGTATTTTGCCTTTGTTTTGCCTATTTTCTTATCGCCCTGCAGTGCTTCCGGCGTCCCTGAATGGTGTTGTGTAATTTTTATTTATAGACAGAAGGAAGTCGCAAGCTGGAATCTTCCTATTATCTTTCTAAAATACTTCTAAGAAATCATTTTGTGGATTCCCCATTTTCTATCTTAACCAATCAATTCTCTTGCTTGATACGGGCGCATGCGAAGTGAGATTATGATGCGCTCCTGCCCTTATCTGCGAAGTATTCGTGCAAGACTCGGATCTGGGGAAGTAGCAGGCACGGAAGAAAGAAAGCAAGAACTGTAAGGAATAACCGTTAATTTTGCGAAAAAGAAATAAAGTTTTTGTTGGGGCTGAAGTGGAATTTTTCAGACGGTCGTCTCGGCACGACAGAATGACTGGGGCGGGCGGCTCTCAATGTCCGCAATGTGAGACCGTTCTGGCTGAGGGATCCAGATTTTGTCACCTATGCGGTGCCCCTTTGAATACACAACCAAAGGCAGCAGCAAATGGTGAGAATTTATTTCCCTGAGAATTTATCTACAGAATTTCCCTTGGCAATTTTTAAAAGGCTTCGAAATAGGACAACTGATGCTTGATAATTTTCACTGTACAACATTCATATTCAGTCCCGGCTTTAAAAGATGTATGGCCTTCCGTTGCAAGGCATTAAAGTGTTTCTTTTTGCATAGTTTTATGTAGCTTTTGGTGCCAATTGACAGTGTTTTTACTTCTTATGATATTTTTGAAACAATAAACACGACTGCTTCAGCGCTTCGTCTCAAATTTCAAATATAGTCTCATGTCCCGACCTGAACAATCGGGGTGCGTGCAGACAAGGCCGCTGAGGGGTTTCTGAGTGAGGGACGGGCAAAACTAAAAGATCAGGCAGTTCTTGCAACCATACATACCCATTAGATTAGTTTAGTTTAAAATACTTTTCTGAATATTACTTGATGTTATTTTCTTCCAATCGTTTAAAATGTTTTACTATTTAATACGCACACTTTTGTTGTTTTTGATTAACTACATTCTCAAAATTAAATAGAATTCGTTACTTTACGAGACACCCTAAACCTCGAGCCTCCAGGCCAATCGACTCTCACCAGCCATGAACACATGGGGCTCCCACTTCAACTTGAAGTCTTCAAGCCTATCTGTTACATAGCCTCCCAGTTCAATGCATATTTTTCTTGCATGTTGCCAATCTTTTAATGAAATGGAATTATTTTTTGATTTTTTCCTTTGTGTAAACTCAGGTTCCGAAAAGGTTTCGAAAACAAATGTTCACTTGACCATGCAAGGGGACCGCAAAAAGGGACTTTCCCTCTTAATGGAGACTGCATACCATAATTATTCCATTTTCTTTGTCTCCAAAGTTAAACAATCCATCATGTGCTAAAAAATTTTAAGCCAGCAAATTCATCAGTGATGTGCTGGCAAACAACTATACTTGCTTCAGGATGGGGGGGGGGGGTGGTGGGTGCCGAAAGGTGGTTCGATATGTCTTGATAAAATGAATAAAAAGTTGGTAGTGATAGATAAGTCTATTTGTGGAAAGGAATGG